>OZ014534.1:24342723-24423895 GCA_963966105.1 Volucella zonaria
AGTGAAGTAGCTCTTTAATATTGCATACTGGATTTACTCCAGTTCTTTGTACTAAGCAATAACACCATATTAAAACCATCGCTTTTGAGCTTTAAACCAATGTCATGACTATGAGTACTTCACAGAACTGTATTTGATATCCAAGAAAAGTTTGTGATAAAAGCTTATATTAATTTTTCTAAGAGTATTTACTGTAATGCGGATGGCAAACACGCATTGATTTATAATCTAAATTGTCACCTTTTCGATTAAGCTTTGGGGTGTTTGGCAACCAGCGCCGTGAACACACTTCACCGAAGCCGTGGAGTGCCCTTCGTGTTGACCTCTCTGTAAAAATGTTAATCCTAACCAAAAGTTTGACTAGGAGGAACAGCCTAAGTTACGTACAGACTCAGCACCCTTGGCATCCAGAAAATGATTTGGCTGTGTCGTCTACAAGTGCGGAGGTATTATTGCATAACAGCGTCCATGAACGGTGAGATAAGAGAAATAAAGAATTCGCCAGGCAAGTGGCTTCGAAGTCGGCGGGCTAATTATATTAAAGTGGTGACTTTCATAAGGTCCAAGGGATTCCCCGAAATTATTTTCCGTAGGAATACGGTTGCACTTTTTGTAGAGTTTGTTGACATGCTATAAACAGCCTAGAGCTCTTTTAACAGTTGTGTTGTTATTTTATATTTTTCAAGATGAATCATGGTATGTGGTACATGTGTAAATGAAGAAATTTACAGTGTACTCATAGTGCTGCAAGACGTCACGCGTTTATCTGTCTCCATAAATTTAAGGATGTTGAAACATTTCTCCTAGGCAGCTGAGGTTATTGCGATTAATGAAATCCGTTTTATAGAATGCCTCATAAAGAGCCTAACTCTCTTTTGAATGAGAACAGGGCGACTGTCGTAGAAAATTGGCATTTTTGACGTCTTATGAACTGAATTGCAGAGTACGTACTACGCGGTTTTAATAAAATGTTGTTTCATAAAAGATATTAAGCCCATCGAGCAAAAATCTTAGTGAGATGTATGTGAAGTTGCCCTGCCTTGGGCGTAGGCACACAGACAAGATCGTACAAATTCTCCCTCTGTGGCAGATCATTGACCAGTAATATGCATAAAGCAGTGAAGTTGAGTCTCCATCGGCAGAAAAAGCGATTTCTTTTCTGGCCATAATTCATCCAGGTTGATTTGGGATGAGTCATGAGGATGTTCTGCGGCCTGGGAAGTTGAGGCGTACAATTTTTTATTTCACCAGGTTGATGGTTACGGGTCCAATTTTCGTGGAAACATGCCATCAGTGGACCTGTTACTATGACTTATTTGTCAGACAATCGTACTACTGGTCATAATGGAGATACATAGATACTCGTACATTGCGTAGTAGTGATTTTAAAGTGGCGAAATCCTATCGATTATAAAGAACTTTTCTCTGAGTGTACTTTTTCCACGGTTTCGGTTAAAAGACTTAAAGAGGCGATGGATGGAAGCACTTAAGATTCACCCATGAGAACTTCGCCACAGACGAGAACGCGGGATCATCCCTTTATCACCCTCACTCCCTTTTGGTCTTGCAAGGCGAAAGAAAACACTCACGAGTGAATAAGTTCGATTCATTCGAACACCGCCAAGTGCCGGAAACCCATAAAGGAACGGCAACGAAAATGACTAAGAAAACCGATAAAAAAGTGAATAAAAAAAGGAACACACACAGTTGAGGAAAAACTGTTTCGATGCTGATTTTATCTCCAGTCCCGGCATGGTAATTTCTCCAGAGAGAAAGAATGGCAGGAAGAGGGAATGACGGTCCAAAATGTAACCCATATTGAATATATACTATTCAGTGATGAAAAATTGGAAAGTTTCCAAGGATTAGTGCACTGGCCACTTGGGAAGACTCCTTAAAAGCGTCGTAAATAGAAAAAAAGCCCCTTGTTCGTCTTTTTTCTTTAATTTTTTTCATTCCTTTGTCGCAGTTTACTAGTACGAGTATTCTCTTTTTCATCTTAAAAATTGAAAAAGATTTATGGTCAACCGCTTGGTGAGAAGGGAAAGTTAGAGGTAAAAAAAAAGGAACTCCCGATAGATAATCTCTGGCAACTAAAGACTCGGCGCCCGAGTAACCTACCCCACATCGATGTCCTACAACAATAACTCACCTGGCATTGTGAAGTTGGACAAGAGTGGGTTACCGTTAGCCTTGCACGAAATATATTTTCTCTCTCAGCTCTAATAAGACCATTTATTCTTATTATTTCTAGCTAATGAGGTAACAGAATACTGACAAAAGGAAAACCGAATGCCATAATTCTTGTCCCTATAACGTCCTTGCAATGTTGGAATCGCGATAGGCCGGGAAAAAACTAACTTATCGATAATCTAGAAATTGCGATCTTGATGAATGGACGACGTTTCCTTTTTGTCGTATCCTCCTAAATACCAATTAACTACGGACTTTTGAAATTTACAGATACAAGTTTGTATCTGTCGTAGTTTTGTTCATTTTTCTCTAGTGATGGTAGTGAATAGGACATGATTGATGGCTGTCGATGATTGACGGCATGTGTTTCAGATTTTTCGAAAAGTATTTTCGGAAAAGAGGAGACTAATCGGGAAAATAAATACGAGTACAGATGAAACAGTGATGTAGGTAAACGCTGATGAAAGAAAACGACTTTGTATGGTTAAACTTTGCGTGACTCGCCCTAGCTGATATTTTATTTCCATGGTACAAACGGGAACGATGGCTGGGATATCCGGTTGAGTTAGCCTAATCAGTTGTCTTTGCGTGCAGCCCAAGAGACAAGCTTGGTGAATTAAGGTACTCCTTGGAGGTAATGCAGAGGTTTGGAAGTATTCAAGTTTTTGGTAGCTGCATCGCATTAGTCGTGTGCTATCCAAAGTGCTTTCCGACAGTGGTCCGCCAATCAACACTTGGACAAATAGCTAAATACTCTTTAATATGGTACTTCCTCAAAAAGGTAAAAGTCAGATGTCTTTTCATATCAAAGGAGCAGAGATATCTTTCATGTCCAGAGCAGAGTATCATATAAAATAGTGGATTCTATGCTTTTAGGAGTATAATCTGGTTGTACATAATGAATATTTTAGTTCCATACACATATATGTAAGTAGGTTGAAGGGATGCTTTCGCTTCTTTTTAGTTTCAAAGATTCTTCGTACACATTTTGAAACAGAATGTTTCTTTATGAATCTGGGTTTTTTCTTGTGCAATATAATGCTGTCTGGTGTTTGGTTACGTATTGTGTGGCTGCGTAGAATAATTTTTATTGAGCAAAACCAAATATTTCTTGGATTACAAGTAAATATTTTACAATAAATATGTATTATGTTAGTTAAATGCAAAACATATGTACTCGTACATATGTACTTTAGTTTTCCCATGTTGACTTAATTCGTTGCCGGTTGAATTGAATTGGTAGTGTTGTGCTAGCGAATCCAAAAAGTGGCGGGTTATCAAATTGAGCACTAAAAGCACTAAAAGATTTCTATGAAGCACTTTTGGTGGAAATAGCGATAAAACAGAGTGAAACACGAGACATTACGTCGGTGTTCGAGGGTGTCAATTGTTTGAATTGATATTAGTATCACCTATGATGTTTTGGGATGTTTTGGGCGCACCCCACCAGATGTGGGCATTGCACTCCAATTTCGGGCTGATAAACGCCTTATATATTGAGGCCAGATCAGAGTGGATAAAGTATTTCTTACATCGCTTGAGGAAACCTAGACATTTGGCAGCGTTTTTGACGACACCGAATATGTGGTCATTCCAACGTAAGTTTTCATTGACACACATACCGAGAATGGGAAGTTTATCGGTTTCGACGATGCAAGTGCCATTCATGGATTATGGCTGGGTATTTGAATTTCGCTTTAATGACAGCAGACAGCATTGTGTTTTGGAAGCATTAAATTCTACTCTGTTAGTGGTTCCCCAACTAGTTATGCTGGTAATATCAGAATTTAATGACCTTAACATACGCTGCCGTTCCCGTTCTACAGCCGAAGGGCAGGGACGTGAGTCTGGAAACGAATATGAAAAGCAAAGTGTACTGTCGTATATTGGATTAGAGGTAGCAGACAAGAGATCGTTGATGAAAATTAAAAAGAGTGTTGGAGACAGAACGGAGCCCTGGGGCACACTAGCCTTTATTTTGTGAATATCAGACTTGAAACCATCCAAGACAACTTGAATTGAACGTTCTGAAAGATAATTTCTAATCCATTCAAGAAGAGAGTCGTCGATCCCAAAAGCATGACACTTTCGACCAAAGGGCCTGATATCTAACTCTGTCAAATACCTTAGAAATATCAAGTGCAACTATCTTGCTTTCGCCAGAATGATGTACGCTTTGGTTCCACTTTTCCGTGAGACATGCCATCAGATCACCAGTAGACCTGTTGCTATTTTATGTTATTCGTCCAGTGATCCATTTGCATGGTGGTAAACTAAGTTCCGTGACTAAAATAACATAATCTGTATTTAAATGTTTACTTAGATGTACGTTAGCACTTGGCTCGTTGTTGTAACGATGTGATATATTTTTTGTGTCGAGGGACCCAGAAGCCTTGTAGTATTGCCTGTAATAAAGACCAATTAGTACTTAGCTTTGTTGCTTTGTTGGAAACAATTGGTTGGGAAACAGCTGCAAGAGGTTCGTCTATTAAGAGATGGGAAGAACTTAGAGCAAGAACATCGGGATATAATATATATAGGACGGGAATTAAGGATCGTCTCTATTTTTGTCAGCAACATATACATCTCCTCGAATGCTAGTTTGATTTCTCCTATAACTAGTTTCAGATGACGTTTTGTGGACTTAACACCTGCCTCTCAAAACCCACCAAAGTGAGGAGAAGCAGGTGGTATGAACTACTAATGGATTTTATCCTTAGCCCACCAATCGATCACAATGTTGTTGACTACTTAGGAGCTCATATATCTCACTTAATATGCGCCTAGCACCATAAAAATTAGTGACATTATCACTCCTTAATTGGTATGGCTCACAGCGATGCGAAAAAAATCTATCTAACGCTAGCAAAAATGCTGCAGATGTTAAGTCTCCCACCAATTCGAGGTGAATGGCCTTCGTAACCAGAAAAACAAAGAGCGCGATATATGCTTTTACGAACTGCGGGTTTCTTCCCCGAGATAACTGCAGAGTTATTAGACAAATATAATCACACCCAGCATTATAGGCTCAGCTGAGAGATTTCCCATGAGCTGCTTGACAGCACGTAAGCGTTCCCGAAAGCACTTAGCACAATCATGCGCAATTTTACGGGCAAGGTTTCTGGATCCAAGATTGTAGTATTTTTGTCTTATTATCGAAAACATATGTACTGCACTATGAGCTTGGAAATTGAATGAAATTTGCACTATATGATAGGATATTTTACTGAGTACTCGTATGATAAATTCGAGTTTTCTAGCCGACCGCCAACTCGAAGTACGTCACACGAATCAATAAATGGGCAGAGAGGTAATACAATGTGGTGCAAAATTTGTCACCCCACGTTCTTTGGCTTCTGCCTTTGGATTATGTTTATATGATGTCTTAAATTTTTTTCCATTAAGCCGAGAAAATGATATCGGCTACTCGTAAGTAGCCGCCACCAGAACGATGACCACTCGGACCCGATTTGTGTCATTTTCCATCACTCTTGCCAGAATTTCCGGCGATACTTCCTCGCATTCTTGACAGATATTCTCTTTGAGGGCTTCAAGAGTCTGAGGCTTGGCATAGACTCGCGAATTCAAAAAACTCTACAATAAGAAATCTGGAACGGTTGAGACGTTCACTGCCATGTGATCCGCCGGCGGCGCACATGGCGTCCCAGGGAGTAAAAGATGTGCCCGCCGGCGGTCACAAGTTATACCTTTTTGTATGAAAAAAAATGCAAAAAAAAAAATGGTATGATGCTTGCTGAAGCATTCCAAACATAATGTAGGGTTTCCTTCACAGGTACCACAAAATGTTGTAACCTTCTTCGTCTTCTTGACTGCAGCGTTTCTGCCTTCATTTTGACTTATATTGATATAGCAGTCTGTACAACGTTTTCTTATTTTTCTGTTTCGAGAATCCCTGCTCTCGGTTTCTTTCAAAACGTGCTTTGTTTTGGATGATCATGCTAGTGCTTCCAAGACAGGGATAAACAAAGCCTCGCAAATCGATTTTCGGAACTTCAGCTTTTATTTCTTTATTATAAATGACCAATGAATGTTGAAAGTAGAAACTCAAAGGCTTTTTTTTTTGATACCATCTAATAGTTTTACGAAGAGGTGTAAAATAGCAAGCCATTTGATCTGATATATCAATACCTTGCTTGGCATGATTATAGTCCACAATCATACTAAATTTTTTTAGTTCCTCGCCTTGTCTCGACCGCTTTCCTGTTAGCACTTCTTCCAAACCATGTTTTGTGCTAAGCATTAGAACATCGCGCTTATCTTTCCAGTTAGCAACGACAATTCCTGAATTTTCAAGCCCTTTTATCTCATTTCTCCTGAGTTTGGCAGCCGTCACGAGGAAATCGTCTGTTACCACGTAGAGTTCCAATAATATGCATTTTACGAGCAAGGAGTTTTTTGGGTAAGGAAATAGAGGTATACAAGTTATCGGTTGCAATGGTTCTATCCCTGTCTAAATATTGCTCGGCCAAGGCAATTTGAGTTGAATGTGAAGTAGTTTGGGTAGGTTTTCCTTTTTGACTATTTGAATCATTTTTTCTTGCATAAACGGCACTGGTACGAGGGGCGTTCAACATATTCTCGATATAGGGGTGAAGCTGTATATATAAATTGACATATTTATCAAATAATACTTAGTGCATTCATGTAGAATTTCATATAACTGTGATTATTAATTCGCGTTTTATCTCTAGTTAAACAGAATCATAATGGCAACTGAGACGATGATGGTGAAAATTGAGCATCGCGCTGTAATTAAATTTCTCACTAAGCAAGGAAAAAGTCAAAAAACTATTCATGAAGAGATGGTGGCTGTTTACCAGGGTTCCGCGCCTTCATTATCAACTGTGCAAAAGTGGTCAAGTGAGTTCAAGAGAGGCAGAGAGAGCATTGAAGACGACCCCCGCTCCGGCGCCCCGGCTACTGCTTGTACGGGAGAAAGCATCAAAGAAGTCGAAAAACTTGTTCTTGAGGATGCCCGAATAAAGGTGAAAATGATGGCAGAGATCACCAAGCTTTCAATTGGTACCATTCACACCATTCTTCATGACCATCTTAACCTTTCAAAGGTCAGTGCAAGGTGGGTGCCACGAATGCTCACAGCGCCTCAGAAAAAAGTGAGAATCGCATGCTGTAGAGAGCTTTTTGAGATGTGTAGTGAGAACGCGGACGGTGTTATGGATCGAATTGTTACTGGGGACGAAACATGGGTCCACCACTATGACCCTGAAAGCAAACAAGAGTCCATGCAGTGGCATTAAAAAGGAATAGACCCCCCGAAGAAGTTCAAAGTCACTCCGTCTGCCGGGAAGCTCATGGCCACAGTTTTTTGGGACTCAAAGGGAATTTTGCTCATTGAGTACAAAAAAAAAGGTGAAACCATCAACGCCACATCCTACGCTTTCACTTTGCATAATTTGCGGGAGGAAATTAAAAAGAAAAGACGGGGTAAACTCGCAGCGGGTGTGTTGCTTCTTCATGACAACGCTCCTGTTCACACGGCGCGAGTTTCTAAGGCTGCTGCGCGAGATTGTGGTTTCGAAGAAATCCAACACCCACCCTATAGTCCAGACCTTGCCCCTAGTGACTATTTCCTGTTTCCGGATTTGAAAAAATGTCTTCGTGGAAAAAGATTTTCGGATGATGAAGAACTCAAGTCGGTATTTTGCAGAGAAAGAGGAAATTTATTTTTTTGAGGGTTTAAAAAAGCTTATCTCAAGACGTAATAAATGCATTGATGTTAGGGGAGATTATATTGAAAAATAAAAACAACTTAAATTGAATTCGCATTTTCCTTCATATCGATACCGAGAATATATTGAACGCCCCTCGTATATGTGTATCCGGCTGGATCACAAAGTTTATAGACATTTATACCATACTTATGTGATTTACCTGGGTTGTACTGTCTAAACTGCAACCTACCACGCCAATGGATCATTGGTTCATCAACTACCAATCTTTCTTTTGGGTTTCCAGATTTGACGAAATTTTGTTTAAGTAGGTCCAAAAGTCCACTTACTTTTCTCAAACGGTTACTACTTATAGTTGAGTTGCCCGCAAAGCAAATGAATTTCAGTATCAACTGGAATCAATTCCGCGGCATCATTAAAATTTTTGAAGAACTTATCAGTACTCTAATAGTTAGCAATAGATGGGTATTTTAAAATACCCATATACATCACTACTCCAAGAAATTTTTTTATCTCCTGCACGTTGGTGTCTACTCATTCCTTTGCGCGAAAAGCACGCGTTATAGTGGTGCTCCATAAAAATTGGTTGGCATTGGAATTGTTTCGTTAACAATAAGCTGATAAATCTCTTTTGTAATTTTAATTTTGGTGTGGGCTGAGGCCCCCATTTATTGGCTTAATACAAGCTTAATCTACTAGTATTTTAAAAACTAACAGAAAGACTTAAGAGCTAGTGACCAAGGAAGTGATGGAGGAGATCTTGTTTGAGACGAGGAGTGCTCAGGTGGAAATGAAAAAGGGAGAGGTTTGAGTTGACCTTCCGGAGCATTCGGGAGATAGGTTCGATGGAGCCATAAGAGGTGCGGTGGACCGGTAGATAGAAGAGACGAGAACAACGTAGATTGCGGGGGTTGGTATTGAAGGAAATGGAGTTCAAAATGGATGCACAGTCGATGGAACCTGAGAGAAGACGATGAATGAAAGGAACGTCAGCAATATTCCTACGTTCTTCTAACGAATTCATATTTAGAAGTTTGAGGCGGTCTTTATAGGGAGGTAAGATTAAAGGCTCGTTCCATGGCAGGCCACGGAGGGCAAATCGGAGGAATCGACGTTGAATACCCTCTATTCGGGAAACATGAACCCTTTGACTGGCATACTCAAGCAGGGGGCGAACAAAGGTAACATAGAGAGATCTGGTTACATACGGGTTGGAAAATTCCTTGGATCATCGTTTAATAAAGCCAAGTGGTGAGTTAGCTTTGAGGATCATCTTATCGATATGCGAACGGAAATTAAGCTCACTGTCGAATAATATGAAAAGGTCTTGAAAAGACTGAACCAGGGGAATTGGTTGACCATGGAGAAAATAAAGTCGGGGAGGAGACGGGTTGCATTTACGTGAGAAGGTTATAGATTGCCATTTGGCTATATTAAGTTCTAGGCAGTTTTTGAGGCACCAGATTGAAAACCGATCAAGGTCTTCTTGAAGAAGGGCAGAGTCCTGGGGAGAGGAAATAGATTTAAAAAATTTTGTGTCGTCAGCGTAACTATAAGGCCAAAAATATCAATAGGCCTTGATGATGCTTATGGTTGAATGTTTATAACATCATTCTGTTCGAAAGTAAACATTTTTAGGGATTGCCCACTAACTGCTGACCACTCGGTTGGAGGTCCATCAGAAGCACCTGGCAGCACAACTTGCTCATTATCTTCTTCAAAAGATGATTCTAAGTCTTCCAGGGATTCAGAATTGATTGAATTTCCCTCAGATGGAATATATTCATCTGAATCGGAAGCCACAAAATTCAACACATCATTAACGGAATCGTCGTCTCGGTTGCGATTTCCATAAAACATGCTGCGATTCATTGCTAAATCGTTGTTTGTCAAATGATTATTTAACTTCAATCAATATCTGTGAATGGTAAAAAGTCACTTGTTGACAAAAAGCCTCTCAGGATATAAAATATACTCGAAAATATATGTGACCGCCACCGTGTCATGTGGCACCCTGTACATTTCAGTTTCATTACGTGCCGTGTGACCCGCCGGTAGTCACACCCATAAAACACACAAAAATTGACAAAACATAAAAAACAAAAACACAGAACTATTTATAAACACTAAAAATACACTTTTGCGCAAAAAAAACACTATTGTCACCCGGGGAAAAAAACCAAAGTTATGTGGGCGGCAGCGAACGTGATCAGGCGATCTTGCCGGCCAGTACAAATAGCCAAAACGAAAGATTAGGCGACCCAGAAAAGCAGTCCTCAGAGTTTCGGTTGTGGCTCCTGCGCTATGCCCCGTTGTTCCATCCTTTTGCAACCACATGTTCTCCAGTCACAATTCATTCAATTGAGGAGGCAGAAAGTCGTTGAGCATGGCTCTGTAGCGGTCGCAATCCACAATAGTCATTTGGCCCGCGTCCCCTAGCGTAACCATCACACCATGCAGTAACTTTGATGGGGTTTAATGGCTCTTCATGGGTTATACGTGGATTTTCGGTGCCCCGGAAACGATAATTTTGCTTATTCACATATCCACAGAGATGGAAATGGGCCTCGTCGCTCATGATGATTTTCGATGAAAAGTTGTCTCCCTCGTGGTCGAGATTCTGGATGGCTTGGCGTAGGTTACACGCGCTTGGCGGTCAACAGCTAACAGTTGATGAACTGTCTGCAGTCTTTCACTAAACTTCTCTGTAAAGACCGCCGATTAATGCCCAATTGCGTCTCACGTCGTCTGGTCTATACTCCGGGTCGTCTGCGACAACTTCAACCACAGCTGCAATATTCTCAGCAGAACGGGAAATCTGCGCCAACACCATCGACGAATTATTCCGCAAAAGAAATCGTAACAATTATTCCGCATTCTTTAGGAGTATAGCAATTTATGTCTTGTGGACGTGTATTTTGTATCTGTTTACTTCACAAATGTCAAAGTAGAATTATTAATATATTTGTCGCCATTTGCAAAATTTATAGCATCTTCCGATAGGGTGATGATTTTTGCGCCACCTAGCAGTTTACTTTTCGAACTAGTCCTTTACTGTTCTTCAGATAATGGATTTCTTTACCAAATGGTAACATCTGAGTACATTTTATTAGCCTTGTGTCTGCATATGAAAGCTCATTCGATTAGAGAGGGAGTAAATTACGAGAATTGAAATTATGGCGATAGTTAGAGATAAAACGTATAAGATGTGCTACGACCCGCACCGACTTAATCTAATTGGGTGAATTCGTTAATACAGTTTCCAACACATCAAATGAGTGGATATTAGACGCAAAAGCCCTTGCTGGAACTACTTTTCCTTCTTAGAGTTGAACAGGATTAATCTCGTTTACATTGAACTTGGATATTGGCCACTTTCGGCCATTTAAGCCTAGTGGGTCAAAAATGCGCGATGCGTCCGATAATATGCGACATTTTGTACACTCCTTTGAATTGGCTAAAATAACTATGAATGGAAATCAATCCTGAGATGGGCACCTAAAATCTTGATCGTGTCGGAATATTTAAATTCTACTGGGGTAACACATTTACGCAAATTAAATCCTGCAGATTTTAGCAATTACACTAGTTCAGTTTGAAGGGCAACAAGATTTTCCACAAAATCTGGCCCAGTTATGACATTGTCAACGTAGAAATCTTCTTGAAGTACTTGGGATCTTAAAGGGTACATTTTAGTCAAGTTGAGCGCCAACTCCTTGAGTGTACACACTGGCAAAAATGGTGCCGCTGATGTACCATACTAACTGTCAATAATCGGACATGTTTCCAAGGTTTATTTGGGTTTTCGCGCCAAATTATTCTTTGGAAGTCCGTATGTTACGAGTATGTCTATAGATTTTCTCGCTGACGATTTCTAAAGCAAACTGAAAATAGATCACGCTGTACTTTGGGCCCAAGGAGAAGAACTTCATTCAATGAAATTGAATTATTCACTTTAACCGATGTGTCAAATATGACTCTAATTTTGGTTGTAGCACTATCTCCTTTAAAAACCGCGTGATGTGGAAGATAATATACGTTTTCGGTTTCAAATGTCTCATTGGAAGATATCTCTTCCATGTGGCTCAATGATAAATATTCCTTAACAAATGTAGAATGCTGTGACTTCAATTCACTTTTGAACTGAAACCTTCTTTCAATTGCATGGAAACGTTTTAGTGTCACATTAAATGAATCGCCGAAGTTAAGTGTTGCGGATGGTTTGAATGGAAGCTCCATAAAATGAGAAGATAAGGTCAGGGATACTAATCCATTAGTGGCTCCGGCGGAGGTAGATGCAATTTCTATAATAGGGAGTCGAGAGGTAGGCCCAACCGTTGAACTGCTTTTTCGGAAATAAAAGACACCTGAGATCCTGAGTAGAATAAAATGCGAAGTACTTGATTTATTCCTTGTTTATCTTCAGCCAGTGGAAAGATTGGCGAGATGCGATGATTGTCTTCAACCGAATGATTGCTTACGATAGTATACTTGGAGTCTTGTAATGGTAATAGAATTGATAAGTTCGAGATTAAGTTGGAGTCCGATAATTATTGAGTAGGCATTGAATTTTGCGTCTGTGAAGATGGACTATCGAGTGATGTTATGAATTACATAGTCGGCAGCGAAATTTGGGACTTCACTTGTTAGAAGCATGCCCGTGTTGCAAAAAAATTTAGGGCCGTGCAATTCTTACAGTGAGTTAGTGTGTGATATGACTTCAACTTAAGGGGTTAGGCCACTCTATAGGCCGTAAAAATAGGCTTTTCCGGGATTTTTTTCAGAAAAAATAAAAGATAAATCGAGTTTACAAAGTTAGAAGTTTATTGTACATATGTTTGACTGCAAAACATAATTTTTAAAGAATAATTTATTTAAAAATTACGGCTGTGCAGCGTTTCTCAGATGACCTCTCTTTTTTGGAAGGATATACGGCCGTACTAACAGCCGTATAAAAAAAAATATATATATATATATAAAAATCTAGTTAAAATTTTAAGTGAATTGGTTGAAAATTGTTCATGTTATGGGTGCGGCTAACTTGAAAAATGCAGTTTTGAGATAAATGCGCTTAAAATTTTAAGTTATAGAAAGTCATGAACAATTTTGCAGTACTTTTAATCCGCGATGCCTGCACCATATAATTGCCCTTCTAGATTAGTACCTTGCTCTTCCATTTCTTTTCTATTGGATTTATTGTGATTCTCCACTCTTTTGTAACTTCAGACAGCGATCTTTCTGCAAGCTTTGTGCGCTCTTTGTCAATCTCCAAGCAAATTTCGTAGCTGTTCAGGCAGATTTCTAAATCCATCACTTTCATTATGTGCAAAATTAAAGCAAAATCGTCATTGTACACACAAACGGCAATGTCCATGGCTATATATAACACAATTTTATCACTAGAAATGGATTTTGGGGGCCAATACCCACACAGTCGAATTAAAATTTTCATTACAATTATGAGTATAACCGTCGATGCATCGACTAAGAAGATCGTCTCAGACATTTATCGTGCTGCGGTTTTGTATCAGTAGATAATTTATGATCGAGTACAGCCCATATACTGTTCCTCATGTTTTCAACTGAATCACAGTTTCTACGAAGCCATAATAAATAGAAAGTTCGTCTATTAGAACTCCCGTCAATTTGCCCCTTCCATCGAGACCTTTTGCATTCTTTTTCAAATTACGTAGGCGGGTGTCCATTCGCTTTTGAACGTGATCAATACACTCTTTCTCGAGTACTGTGACATTCACATAGGGCTTAGCATCAAATGCCTTTAAAAGCCTGAGAATCATCGTCACCAATATAATGGGTGTATTTTACCTGGTGCAATGCTTCGGATCACTGAATCATCTCAACAACTGCATCGACCTTCATTTTCCCTGCTAATCCATTGTGATTCACATTGCATTTATCGTTATGATTTTGTGCCCATTCCATATATTCTTCGATATCTTCTTTACTCTTCCAGTACTCACACGCCTTACAGTATTTTGATTTCACTGCGCAGTCTATAATTTTTGCACAGTAATTGCCAATAAGAGGCACTAAGCCAAACAAGGACGTTAACCCATGTTTTCTCCACGAGTCATCGCCTGATACCATAATTCCATTTTCTCCTTTGTCAATAGAAATAGTTGTTGTTTCATCTTTGTGGTCTTTCCTTGGGTAGGTGAGAAATCTTCATAGACACTATAAGCTTTAGGCTTTAGGCTTATAGTGTCTAGTGAGATTCTTACTCACAAGAAAACACCTTCCTTATACGGATTACGACTGAGTTTTAATAAGATATTTTGCATATGATATTCCATTGAAAATTCCTACGTAATTTAAAAATTAAGCGCTGCTAATCACCGCGCTCGATCGAGAGGCTTAATCCTTTTCAGACAGCGCAATATATTTGTCTCGTCAAGGATCTATTGAACAGAAATATTCGTATGTCCTTCTAGTCGATTTTTGTGTTTTCCTGCAAACATTTTAATTTCGTTCTAAACGTTTTCGACTCCTAGGTCCCTGTGGATATCATCGTTTCTAATGTACCACGGTGCATTAAAAAACCCTCGAAGAACGGTGTTTTGGAATATCTGTAAGACGTTAACGTTATTAATTTTGGTTCAACCCCAAAGCTGTATTCCATATGTCCAGACCGGTTTTAGCACTTGCTTGTACAGAAGCAATATGTTTTCTAAACTGAGCTTGGAATACTTTCAAGAAGCCAGTACATGTCTCTATACTTAGTCTCAAGCTCTTGACATTTTTTCTTAACGTGTGCTCTCCATTTCAGTTTAGCGTCGAGTGTCATACTAAGATGTTTGGCCTCGTTCGCGAAAGAATTTGTACTGCGTTGATAAACACAGGTAGATTGTCAGTTTTCCTAAGAGCGGGGTTCACATGGACAGACTTGTTTTCATTAAGCGCGATTCGCCAAATCTTTGTCCAATTGTTAATCCGTATAAGGGCACGTTGCAAGTTCGCAGTTGCTTCTTCGAGGGTTTTAGCTATTGCCAAAATGGCAGTGTCATCAGCAAATGTGGCTAGCACAGTATCGTCCGTTTGCGGTGTTTTAAGGGTAAAAAGCGAATGTAAAATTGGAATATTCGTTTCCGTGTCTAACACGGAAGAGTCGGACATCTAGGTATGAACTTAAAATATGAAACAATTGCTCGGATAGGACTTGTCGATGTTTATATTTCAGGCCCTCGTGCCATACCTTATCAAAAGCTTGCGAAACGTCAAAGAATGCGCTTGAACAGACGAACTTACACTCGATTACTCGTTCAATTACATCATTGGTCTGTATGACTTGACTTCAGTGAGCGGTTTACCGGGTTTCGGAACCATAATAACTTCGGCAACTTTCCACTGAGGCGCTACATGCTCTGATCTTATGGTGGCATTTATAAGATAGAGCAGCTTTAGTAAATCTTTTTTCGGTAGCGCTTTAAGTATCTCTCCCGTAATTAAGTCAAATCAGGGGGTTTTATAGGGCTTAAGCGTGTCTATAACTTGTCTAAGTTCGATAAGTGTAGTCTTTTCTATTCGAAGGTTCGTAGTCACGTCTAGCGTATGGACATCCTTTGGAAGAACTTCCCCGTCGAATGGTTTGAATGTTTCTGCAAGATGGTCGGCGAAAACGTTAGCTTTTTATTTATCTTCTTTCGCCCAGTCATACTGGTTTCTTCTTATTGGTACCACGTGTATTTGGGGCTTTCGAAGGCTTTTAACGGCTCTCCATATGTAATTGGTATCTTTTGTAGCTGTGGGGCGTTCTAGGTACTTATTAATACCTTGGTTATTGAAGTCCTTGACCGATTTTTTTACCAAGTTGCAGAACATATTAAAGGACGTTTTATCTTGTTGAGCCCGAGTTTCATGCCACTTTCTCCGCGCTCTTCGTTTCTTCCTTATCATTTCCCTAATTTCCGGCGGGTATCTTATGCCGATACAACTTTGTTCGGTTCGCGTGGAATGTTATTCCTCCGTGACTTCAACAAACCGTTCAACTTCTTTTTCAAATTGATACGGCGTACTTTTACTACAGTACTTTTAACTCAGTATTTTCGTCAAACTCTATTCGGAAATCTTCCCAGTGAGTTCTTTTGTTGGATAATCTGGGTGGTCTTTGTTTCTTAACCAAGGATTCACGCAATGAATGGATAATTGGAAAATGATCGGAGGAAAGATCGAAGCTTTCTTCAACTTTGACGTAACTAGCGTTTACTAATTTTCCGATAAAGAAGTTTGTTTTTTTTATTTATTTTCTTTTTATTTTATTATTTCATTTTACAACTACTTATATATCATTAAAAATAGAACAAAGATAATGTAGGTAAAGTATTCATTCATCAATACTTACAAATATAAAGTTAGTAACATTTTATATTTTTTATACATAAGTAATGAAAATAGTGTTAAATGCCACTTCAACGGGCTTTTCAACTAAATATAACAAATGTGGGTAGGGTGACTCAAAACATAGATTTTTTAAAGAAAAGAGAAAGAAAGATTACATTATTCAAGTATTATACAAAAAATCCAATAGATGAAACAGAACAGGAAATGAGATACATTTTTACAAGTGATATATTATGTTAATTTTTCGTTTATAAGATAAATTACATCAGAATATCAGAAAAGTAGAATTCTAAGCTGGAATAATTTGAATCAAAGAGCCAAATTTTCACATGCTTTTCAAAATCTCGAGAATACGTTATTGATCTAATAAATAACGGGAGTTTGTTGAACAAACGGCACGATGAAACCAAATAAAAATTACGGAGGTACGGAATTTCGGTACAGAAACAACAAATAAATAGTTAGTTCCTAGGCTATAGTTAGAAATTAACCTGAAAGTGCGGTGATCAGATTTCGAGAAAAAGACTTTTGGTACTTTAAAGCAGTATAAATGTCTAACCGGCAAAATTTTCAAATAACGAAACAATGAAAAACAGGGATGACGATAATGTTCATTTAAAATTTTTCTCAATACCCTTTTTTGTAAGACTAATAAAGGCTGTATTTTGTTCGCAAAAGTTCCTCCCCAACATGCAATGCCATATTGAAGTTGAAGTCTTGAATGGAATATGCCGAAGTAAATTATTTTAAGAAACTCATTTGAGCAAATCTTTCTTAGATAAAAAAGCTTCGAAGAGTACTACGAAAATAGTTACTTAAGTACTCAGTATGACTAGAAAATGACATTTTTGAATCAATAATAACCCCAAATACTTAAATTCCTTTACTGCCTCAATCACAAAACAATTGTCACTGCAGTTGAGCGCAATACTGAAAGTATGTGATGATGAGCTTGTGGCACAAATGTGGCAAATTACTTTGTACTTTAGACAGTCTGGTGCGTGATAGTTAATCGTTGCGTTCATAAGATGTTGATTTGTTAAGCTAAAGAACATTATATTGTTTTTGGAACTAATGATTAGGCTATGCTTAGCAAACCACAATCGTATTAGGCTAAGACCCCAATTAATATTTGAAATGAGTTCCAAATAACTTTTAGATCCATACACGTAACCTACGTCATCAGCCAAAGCAGTCAGTTTACCCTTAAAATTTATAAAAAGAGGGAGTTTATATAAATAAGAAATAATATAGATCCCAAAACTGAACCTTGCGGAACACTCAAATTAAAAAATCGTATATCACTCCTCGTTTCCCCAATCTTCACTCTTTGAGATCTGTTGGAGAGTTACGAGCGAAGCCATTTGAGCATGAACCCTCGAAAACCAGTCTTTTGTAATGTCTGCAATAAAAACACATGGTTAACCATATCAAATGCTTTTGATATATCTATGAATAGGCCAGCAGTACACCTTTTAGCATCCAAGTTGGAAAATACGTTTGAGCAAAAGTCTAGAAGGGCATCTTCAGTAGATTTGCCTTGCTGAAAACCAAATTGTTTTAGACTAAAAAACTTAATTTTATTCAAAAAAGACATTTTTCTTTTTTTCATAACCTTCTCAAAGACCTTACTATAATTCTTCATGTCATGTACAGAACCCTTTTTATTTAATGGTAAAACATCCGCGCATTTGAGGGCTACCGGAAAAACTCCTGTGAAAACACTAAGATTGAATATATGTGCTAATACATCAACAACAAGACAAGCGATATGTTTTAAGGTTTTATCCGAAATACTGTCGAACCCATAAGCGTTTGAGTTTTTTAGGAGGCCAATCTCTTTTAACAATTCTAAAGGTGTGATAGGTTCGAGTGCAAGACTGCTTTCTTGAAATTGACCACTTATATCACCAACATTATTGCAAAAACTGCAATTACTATCTTTAAATAATTAGAAAGCTTGACAATGAGGTAAAGTAAGTATTAAACTCATTAGCAACATCTATATCACCAGAAATTTTACAATTATCCACAGTAATAGAAGAAGGTTTGGAAGTAAAAGTAGGTTCATTTAATATGTTATTAACTATTTGCCATTCTGATTTTAAATCTCCTTTTGCAGTAATAAACTTTCTACGGTAGTACATTCTTCTTTAGCTGACTACACATAATATTGTAATTGTTTTTTAGGCTAGTATTTGCTGGTTTCTTAATGCATTTAATACGTAACCTATTTCTTCTTTGGTTTTTTTTTGACGAGATGTTCAGAAATCCATGGCTTCAGTCTTCTTCCAATTTTCTTTTATTGTACAGTGTAGGTTGAAAGTGAGACACTTTTACCTAAAGACCCAATAAAAATATCATAAGCCAAAGAAGCATTATCTTCCAAAAAAACATTATTCCATGATTCATTGAGAAGATAGTGCTTTAGCTTTGAGATATTAATTTTAGATCGCATACTCGTAAAGTCAACTTTCGGACGACTACGAGTATCTATACATTCAAATATGTTTACTATAATTCCCGTCATAGAGTGATCAGTTATTTTTAAATCATATACACACCTCTCACAAGAACTGAGTGATACCTTTGAAAAACGGCCATAAATATGATGCAAACAACTACCAGAGGCTGGCCTAGTAGGTTCGTTGATGAAACTTATTAATCCATGTGAAGCTAGGAAAGTCAAGTAATTAGACACAAGTTCACTACTTTCTAATAAATTTAGATTGAAATCACCCATAATTAATAAGTCATTTGCTTTGATTTTATCTAGCAAACTTGAAAATTCTAAAACAAATGATTCGAAACCAAATTTGTGTAATCTGTACTGTTGGCTCTCATGACGTCACCATCAACAAGATTGGCAATATTGACATCAATGCCCCACAGGGGAAATTTCATCACGATTATTGACAGCTTTGTGACATTTATAATCTTGTATGTAAGGTCAATAAACACACTAATTTTATAACGTCCAAGTACGAAACTGCTTTTATTTTACTGCTAAATCACTCAATTGAATACCCTTATTAAAGTTAAATTTTTCTCCTGTTTCGCGAGAAGTGACAAGCGAACATTGGTCCTTCTTGGCCTAACAAATAAAATCATTTTTTTTTCTAAATTAAGAAGTGTGCGTAGTTCAAGCACGTACAATAATTTGCTGCAAATTGTGTGATACAAGTTGGAGGTACTTTGCGAAGCACCCAACGACAGATTCCATCCGCCGGTCATTTGGTCAAGTACTTGAAAACGTACAATCAATCGGCGAGGGATTCGACCAGCTACCTTTAAGAGATCCAGTTACCAAGCGAAGGATTCGACAAACTGCCGTTGCCAGATCCAGTTACCAATCGAGGGATTCAAAACCTGCCGTTGCCAGATCCAGTTACCAAGCGAGAGTTCCAACAAGCTGCCGTTGCCATATCCAGTTACATAGCGAGAGATTCAACAAGCTGCCGTTGCCACATCCAGTTACATAGCGTGAGATACAACAAGCAGTCGTTACCAGATCCAGTTAAGAGGTTATTGAGCTTTGTAAGAATAAATCGGTATTACGAGGGCGGATCAATAAGTCCGTGACTTTTTGAATTTCTGACCTCTTTACTGAAACAGCAACACTGCTCCTGTCAACAGGCATCTGTCAGTTGACTCCTGTCAAAATTTAAACTTACTGCGTCAGTTAGTTTGTGTTTGACAGCTATTTTTATCAGACTACTCACTAATTTGAGGAGAAAATGGAAAAAAGTGAATTTCGTGTGCTTATTAAGCATTATTTCTTGCGAAAAAAAACCATTACCGAGACCAAGGCTAAGCTTGATAAATACTATGGGGACTCTGCACCATCGATTTCAATGGTAAAAAAGTGGTTTACTGAATTTCGTTGTGGCCGTACAAGCACTGAAGATGCCGAACGTCCTGGACGCCCAGTTGAGGTCTCTACACCCGAAACAATCGAAAAAATTCACGATATGGTGTTGGCCGACCGAAGATTGAAAGTGCGAGAGATTGTGGAAGCCGTAGGGATCTCGCATGGCTCAGTGGTTTCAATTTTGAATGATCACTTGGGCATGAGAAAGCTTTCCGCAAGATGGGTGCCGCGTTTGCTCACAGTCGACCACAAACGCAATCGTGTAACAACTTCACAGGAAGGTTTGGCGTTGTTTAATCGCAATATGGAGGAGTTTTTGCGCCGTTTTGTAACCGTGGACGAAACATGGATCCATCACAACACACCAGAGAACAAACAACAGTCAAAACAGTGGGTTTCTAAGGGTGAATCGGCGCCAAAGAAGGCCAAGGTGGGTTTGTCAGCCAATAAAGTTATGGCGACTATTTTTTGGGATGCACGCGGGATAATCCACATTGACTACCTTCAAAAGGGAAGAACAATCAATGGGGAATATTATGCCAACTTATTGGACCGATTCAATGACGATTTGAAAAAAAAACGACCTCATTTGGCCAAGAAAAAAGTTCTTTTCCACCAAGACAATGCAAGGGTGCACACATGTGCAGTTGCCATGGCAAAAATCCATGAATTGGGCTATGAATTGCTCCCTCATCCACCCTATTCTCCAGATTTGGCTCCGAACGACTACTTCTTGTTCCCAAACCTGAAGAAATGGTTTGGTGGAAAAAGATTTGACTCCAATGATGAAGTCATCTCGCAAACAAAGGCCTATTTTGAGGACCTCGACAAATCATTTTTTTTGGAAGGGATAAAAAAATTGGAGAAGCGTTGGACAAAGTGTATAGAGCTCAAGGGAGACTACGTTGAAAAATAAAATTATTTTTTTATCAAAAAATCTGTGTTTTAATCCTAAAGTCACGGACTTATTGACCCGCCCTCGTATCAACGGGGGATTCCATAAATTTTCAAGTAAGTGGATTTTTCTTACTTTGTGTGTGATCAGATTATAAGTTAAGATATAAAGATGGAACGAATGGTATTAGAGAGGCTAAATCTACAGATGAATAAAGATTTAAGTAATTTCCAAAAAACGGGCTCAGTTCGACGAACTGCAAATTACCTAGATGGGCGGTTAGTTATTTTGGAAAAAACAATGGATTCAGCTACTAGTACATACCAAAATCTTTTATTAACAATAAAAGAGGAAGATTCTGAAACGTATGAAAAAATTGAATTAGTGTTTGAACAGATAAGAGAGTTGAATTTAACATATCGTGGTGATTTACTAGACGCGTTAGATAAAGCCAAAGTCCCTCTAGATTCCAACTTACAGGAGGGTAACGACGGGTGCAAGGAGACATTAGCCAATAGGGTGGATGTTAGATTATCAAAACTTAATCTGCCAAATTTCGCTGGTAATTATGACGCTTGGCGTCCATTTCACGATCTCTTTGTATCGTTAATTCACCATAATAGTGGGTTGTCTGAAATTCAAAAACTTCATTATTTGAAGTCTAGTGTGTCAGGGGAAGCTGACAAACTTTTATCTCATCTAAGTATCGATAAGAGTAATTTCGAGAAAGCTTGGTCGATATTAAAAGATCGTTGTGACCATACAAGGTTTTTAGTTAATACACATTTAAAGACATTAAGACATTATCAACAGTCTATATCTCATGAAAAGGCGGATCCCATCAAGCGGCTACTAGACACAACAACAGAAGTTGTACACAGTCTACAGAATTTATGCGTACCGGAACAGCATTGGGATGTAGTATTGATTTTTTTACTGTTGCAAAAACTGCCTCTTAAGACTCAACATCTGTGGGAGCAACGATTAGGGCTGATAAAAGATCCAAAGGAATTCCCAACCTTTTTAGAGTTTAGCCAATTCCTCGAAACTAGGTTTAGGACGTTGGAAGCAGTTAATCACCAGCAAAATAGTAACACATCTTCGAATAGCAATTTTCACACGACAATAGCAGTAGCGAAGTATGTATGCAAGTTATGCAGCCGAGGTCAGCACCCAATTCGCAAATGTGGGCGTTTTCTGAAAATGAGTATAGGAGAACGAAACCGAAATGTGCATAAAATAGGTATTTGCAAAAATTGTTTAGCTTATACTCGTAGTCATACTTTTGAACAATGTCCAAGCAGTCGAAGATGTTTCCACTGTGGACAACCCCATCACTCGCTGTTTCATAGTACTGTAGCTAGTAACTCCAATTATCCTTCAACGTCTCATCCATATGCTAACAATGTTTCACTCAACTCAACGGACCATCCAGCTCAGCACACCATGGTATCAGCATTAAACGCCGGCGCTTCCAGCTTTCAATCAAAAGAAATAGAGCAGTCTTCAGATACACCAGCCATCAATAGCTTCTACTCAGTTGGCGCAACAAACAAGGTAACACAAGTTTTATTAGCCACGGCTTTGGTGAAAGTGAAGGCTGCCTCGGGAGAGATGCTTTCATTTAGAGCTTTGCTCGATTCTGGCTCTCAAGCAACGTTTATTACGGAAACAGCTGTCCAATTACTTCTCTTAAGGCCAACGTCTACTCATGTTGAGGTCTCGGGGCTTGTCAGAAGTGTGTAAATATCACACTTGCATCTCACCATTCATCGTTTGGTACATGCACGCAAGCATTCGTTTTCAAGTCGTTGTCTGGCCATCTTCCGGCCCACACACTTCCAATATGAAAATGGAGACACCTTGACAGATATATGTTAGGGGATCCATCTTTTCATAAACCTTCGAAGATAGATTTACTTTTGGGAAGCGATGTTCTTGCAGAAGTCCATTTAGCAGACTTAGTAAAACCAAATGATCCCACCATGCCCGTTCTTCAAAAAACAAGATTAGGGTGGATATTGTTTGGTAAGGCCCCTGTCCAGTCTGGTCCGATTAGAACTTTTTTACAAACGGCTAACGTCGATGCTCAGTTGCGTAGGTTTTGGGAACTTGAGGAAGCTCCATTTGAAGAAGAGGAATATTCTGAAACGCAGGTTTGCGAACAACATTTTCTCAGCAATGTGAGGCGGTTCACTGACGGCAGATATCAGGTTGCTCTTCCTTGAAGGGCTCAACAACACCGGTGCTAGGCAGGTCACGCGAAGGAGCTATGCAACGCTTTAAATGCTTGGATAAAAGACTGGCTTCGAACGCCCAACTACGAGACCAGTACAACGCTTGTCTAGAAGACTATCTAAGTTTAGGTCATATGAGCGTTGTAAAAGAAGAAACCATACCTGATTCCGGTCATTACTTTTTGCCACATCACGCTGTCATCAAGGAAGCAAGTACGACAACAAAGCTAAGGGTAGTTTTCGACGCGTCATTCAAGACTACTAACGGCATCTCTTTAAACGACCAACTGATGACCGGACCAACCTTGCAACAAAATATTACGGATATAATTCTGCGATGGAGGCAATACCGTTTTACCTTTACGGCGGACATCAAAAAGATGTACCGCCAATTCTGGGTCAACGAAAGTGATTCTCTTTATCAGCTAGTACTCTGGCGTAAGGATCCAAATGAAGCCATCAAGGTTTACCGTCTCAACACAATTACTTTCGGAACGGCGTCGGCTCCGTATCTTGCAATAAGAACGTTGCGGCACCTAGCAGATGAGTCTTGTCAGCAATACCCTCGGATAAAGGAGATAATCGGTGAAGAAATGTACGTCGATGATCTTATTTCCGGAGCAGACACCAAGGAAGAGTGCTGAGAAAAAATTAAGGAAATAAGAGAATCACTTCAGGTAACTGGCTTCAAGCTACGTAAATGGACCTCCAACACAAAGGAGTTACTTCAAGGTATTCCGATTGAAGACTGTGAGTCCTCATTCTTGGTACCTTCTGGCGAATCGGACCAAATAAAAACCTTGGGTATTCAGTGGCTCCCAAGCACAGATGTCTTCTCGTTCCATTACATTCCTCCTTCTAATCCGGTACCAACGAAAAGGTTCATTTTATCAACGATAGCTCGGTTATTCGATCCTTTAGGTTGGATATCGCCATGTATAGTAAAGGCAAAATGCTTCATGCAATTACTTTGGTTACGAAAGACATCTTGGGATGAGCCTGTCGATCTCACAATACTGGGAGAATGGAATATATTCTTCCATGATTTACAACAAATAAATAAAATCCATTTTTCTCGCTGGATCAGAAGTACGATGGACACTCAATTCTCCGAACTGCATGGCTTCAGTGATGCTTCTGAGAAGGCTTACGGCGCAGCGGTCTACCTTCGCGTTAGGGACAGCGACATTAAGGTGCACGTGCATCTCCTTATAGCCAAATCCAAGGTGGCTCCCCTGAACTCTATTAGCCTTCCTAGATTGGAACTATGCGGTGCAGTCCTCTTAGCAAAGGTTCTCCATTACGTGACTGGAGTTCTGAAAAGAGATGATGAAAAATGATAACTCTTCAATGGATTCGCTTGCCATCATCAAAGCGGGAGACATTCGTCCGTAACAGAGTGGGAGAAATTCATCTACTCACAAAGAAAGAAATATGGAGACACATACAAACGCAAGAAAATACAGCAGATTTGGTGTCACGAGGCAGGTTCCCATCGGAACTACTCGGAGCGAGTTTGTGGTGGAATGGTCCACCATTTTTGCAATCAATCTGGATAATCGACTTCCCAACACAACCCACAAATTTAACCACCGAAGGAAGAGACCATTCGCAGCAACTAGAAGTCCACCACGGAAAAGCAGAAGAGAATATGATAAACCAGTTGCTTCATCGATATTCAAGGTTAGTCAGAGTGACTAGGATTATAGCGTACTGTCTACGCTTCATATATAATATACGGAATAGACACAGGCGAATGATTGAGACCCTCGACCCATGGGAATTAGGAGCGGCCATAAATACACTCATACGTGGTGCGCAACGCGAAATGTTCCCGGAGGGGATTAGCAAAGACAGAGGAATGACATCGCTTAGTCCTTTTATTGACACCGAGGGCATCCTTAGAATGGGGGGAAGACTCAAAAATGCAGACCTCACGTGTGACAAACAGCATCCTATCATCTCAGATCCAAGTCACCATTTCACCACCCCCCCGTACTACGCGATGCACATGAAAAAACACTGCATGGAGGGATCCAGTTAATGATGACATGTATAAGGACCAAATACTGGATACTAAGGACGAAAAGAACGGTTAAAAAATTCATCAACAGCTGCATTATATGTCATCGATACCGATGTAAAACCGCCAAACAGGTAATGGGAAACCTGCCTACACCAAGAGTCAACGCATCAAGACCATTCTATCACACAGGAGTAGACTACGCAGGCCCACTCAACATCCGGTCTTGGAAAAGTCGAGGAGCCAAGATGCTTGAGGGCTATATTGTTGTTTTCGTGTGCCTTTCTACCAAGGCCGTTCATTTGGAAGCCGCGACTGACTTTACTACGCAAGCCTTCCTAGCGGCCTTTCGGCGATTCGCAGCTCGACGAGGAGTCTGTGGTCAGATCTACAGTGACTGCGGAATCAACTTCGTGGGCGCTGAAAGGGAACTGTACCGTCCGATGGAAAGGGCAGGACACGATTGGAAGGAGGTTGCTGAGATCTTAGCGATGCAAGGAACCAAATGGAATTTCATTCCCTCGGCTTCACCGCATTTCGGAGGATTGTGGGAAGCTGGAGTGAAGAGTGTCAAGCACCATTTTAAAAGGATCATCGGTGAAGGGACACTTACCTTTGAGGAACACGTCATGCTTTTGTCTCAGATCGAAGCGTGTCTGAATTCGAGACCCCTCTGTCCCCTATCGGAAAACCCAGACGATTTCCGCGCACGGCGGAAGAACTTTGCACTGTTCCAGAACCAGATCTGACCACAGACACGCACGGATACGTTGATCGCTGGAAGACCATCCAAAAAATGTTGCAAACGTTTTGGAAATAGTGGCACCAAGATTACTTGTCGCGATTACAACAGCGACCAAAATGGTTGAAGCCACAGCCACAACTAGAGGTAGGAGACCTGTCCTTGATAAAGGATGAACGTCTTCCCCCATCAAAATGGAGTTTAGGCCGTATTGTGAAGACATACCCTGGAACAGACAACATCAAAAGAGTCGTAAAGCTGAAAACACAACAGGGAGAAATCAAACGACCTATAACGAAACTTTGCCCTCTGCCAACTAATTCAAACAAACCACTAACAGAAAACTAGTAGCTCAAAAACACCACCCATTCTATCTACAGTCCACGATATCTAGATATATACTCATACCCACGTATAAAGTTCAAACCGAATCCACAACCAACGGCCTCTAACACTAGAGTCTATAACCCTTTGGACCACACAAACACACACACACACGTACACACAACCTAGAGTCAATAGCCGTGCTATATCACAGAAATTACACACACCCACTAGTAAATCAAACCCCAGCAACATACTCGTACATCAAACCCAAATAATATCACTAACAAATGTCAACGACTCAACCAAACCAAAACCAAACAATCGTCTTTCACCTCGCCCCTGCTTCCAGTCCATGATTGCTCGCAATATGTACATAACCCCTCTGATCTGATTACCTCACTTGGACTTCCAGTCCATAAACCGAGTTTCATTGGGATCGCACAAACAGAGTGAGAATAATCAGCTGTGAGCCAAGGGATAACAATAATGAGAGAATGAAGCAGTGACGTCGTCATGAGGAATCTGAGTGAAGAGCGTAGAAAATTGATCATTGTTTTTCTTCGTCCCATGTTATTGTCCATAATGTTGCCTTTTTTATATTTCTAGTAATGCCTTATATTTCATTTCAAGTGAGCATCAATCAAAGCTATGGAAATGCGTGCACAAGGGCAACCGACAATTTATCAAGAAAACAATATCATGGTGGGTACCCCCTTTCCCGGGGTGGGGAGAATGTTGGCTCTCATGACGTCACCATCAACAAGATTGGCAATATTGACATCAATGCCCCACAGGGGAAATTTCATCACAATTATTGACAGCTTTGTGACATTTATAATCTTGTATATAAGGTCAATAAACACACTAATTTTATAACTTCCAAATACGAAACTGTTTTTATTTTACTGCTAAATCACTGAATTGAATACCCTTATTAAAGTTAAATTTTTCTCCTGTTTCGCGAGAAGTGACAAGCGAACAGTACACACACAGTACTAAAATATTTTTCTCGTTTATTTTTAAAGAAACTTTCAAAATATCAGCAGTTTTAAAATTCAAATATTTTACTTCATTTATTGTACTACATGATCCACTTTGATGCAATACCACCCAACACCACCTGCAGAGTAATCATCATTTGGATTCGCAAAAAAAGAATAACCTGACAAGTGATAATCATTTGTTTCAAATCCATAAATCCAAATTTCGGACACAACTACGATATTAGGAGGACAGAGAAAAGCATCAAGGTGTGTAACTAGTGAAGTAAAATTTTCTCTCAAACTCCTAACATTCTGTATGACAAACAGCTTATTAAAACAATATGTACTATTCAAGAAAACATTATTACAATTTGAAGTGAGAATGGAATGGTCATCATATAAATCATTTAATTCAAATTCAAAATTTATAAAAAGAAAATTTTAATCAAATTCTAAGGAGATCATCAAATGATTTAATAGAAATGACCCTTCCACCCTCCCCCTTTCTAAGTAATATTTGATTGTTGTTATACCACACAAATTTGGATTTCTTTTTCCTGCTCACATCTTTTGCTTGTATGAAGAATACCTGGGTGTATGGTGTAAGAGCATCATTGATGTAAACATCAATTCTCTTTCTGTCACTGCCGCTGCCGTTAAGGTCATTTGTAGCAAAAAAGCTCAGCTTTTTTTTTCTGTTTCCTCTTTTCCCTCATAATCCTCTGTTTTGTTGACAGGTCGTTGAACTTCACGCATAAGGTGGACTTGATAGAAGAGTTATTATTTCTTTCTTTGTTCGGCACTTTCTTCACATACTCGTAGCAGTTCTCTATGCTCACATCAGGAATATCGATGGATAGACAATCTTGTATGATTTGCTTGACTTTGCTTGTTGCATTTTCATTGTTGACATTTGGCACACCAACAATTTCAATGCAATTGTTTAGAAGCTGCTGTTTTTGCCAGTTCAGTCGGCTCTCCAGAGTATTCACCTTCATCTTCAGCTCAGCATTTTCAGTTCGAAGTTCAGCGAGTTCTGATAAGAAACGATTGTTGGTTTCCTCCAATTTCTCAAGCTTGATATAAATCATTTGAAGAGTGAAGTTAGGCTCGTCTCCATACTGGGTTTGGCCTTCTTGTTGCAAAGTAGGTGGTGTTTTGAGTGCATCATTTCGGTTGTTGTTGCTTTTTGAAGTAGATGGAGCACTGTCATTGTTGTTGTTGATGACAGCCTCAGGTTGGCGCATAGACTTGCGTCTGATCACATCACACTTAACACATCGAAAATGTCGCCGAATCGAATTCATGTAATTCAAATCTTCTGCACTAATGTTTACACAGGATTGATGAAATATGCTTGAATATTCACTGCAAGTAATTTTTTCAATACAATATCTGTAAATTTTTTCTGCGCACAAAGAACACTTCATTCTGATTTGAATAATGATGATGATGTTAGAGATGTTCACCCAATAACATTCAACACTGAACAGCAAATCACTATCAGATCCGGTGTTTTAGCGACATCCGAGGGCCAGTACGTCGGTCTAGTTCCCTAAAATACCGTCCCTCGTTCGGTCATCAGAGGGTTGCTGCCTACCTGGCCGCCTTGCATTATACTTTGAAAAACAAGAACTTCGAGATATTCCCGGCCGTAATCTTTTAGGATATCATTTTTGAGGTTCTAAGGGACCATTGAAATCAATAAAAAAAAATCGATTTTTTGAAAATCCTAGAATGGCTTAACACCTTAATGTAACATTGCGATGAGATCGATCCACAAAATAACCGCTATATTGGCTTTATTTGGAACGAGCGGTTGTGTAACAGGTCTCTAAGCAGCTACAACGGGTTTCCAAAAAACTCTACAGCTCGATGATGGTACAGTCGTTCCATGAACCTGCCTCTTCTGCTCAAGCTCGTATATCAATTAACCAAGGATCTCTATTAGTAGAATCTATGGGTTCATCTGCACTATCCGAGATTTTTCGAAGAAGTTGTGGATTTAGAGTTGCAAAAAAGGGCAACGATAAAAACGACTGTGTAAACGAATGCGTGATGAGTTGGTTTTGATCAAATTCGGTCCCATGCCTCGGCATAATTACATAATCGGCATAATCTGAGCACGTTATTTACTTAAATAAATTTGCTGCACCTTCGCGAAGAAATGATTTTAGACACTGTTATATCATGTATATTTAAAGTAATTTGTACATCTGGTACTCGTAACACCCTCGTTAAATGTCAAACTGTCATCATATATCTATATCATCGTTATCTATAAAATAAAGCATTCTGTATTTAACCTTCAACCGGCGTGTTTTCTTTGGCTGGCTCAATATGTTACATTGGCGACGAGGATAATTGGAAAGCATGACTATCCATTATCGTTTTAAGAAAATTTAACAAAAATCAGTTAAGTGAAATCTAGTAATATTTAAAAATGATTGGAGTAGTACTTTTTGGCTAACTATGTGGAGGATACCAGACGCGTGCTGGTTAAATTGACAACAATAAGTCATCGAGCATACGAGATCGTAAGAGAGTTGGTGTTCCCCAAGAAACCAAAAGAGCTTCCTTTCGATAACCTAATGGAGCTTACAAAGATCCTAATTCGAGACAATGTCTTCGGTCATCAGAAATCGTATCGAATTCTTTGACTTGAAGCAGATTCAGGGAGAAATGGTAAATAGCGTGCCGATATACCACCTTGATCAAAAAGTTCCCGCACCACACCACCGTGTGGCGCTCTCATTATTCCGATTTGAGTTCTGTTTTTCTTGTAAAGTTGGCAAATCTATTGTTGCCATTCCCTCTAAATCTTAGCATCACAGCTTGATATTTGCAAAAGTTACGTAGCCAAGAGTACATATATCTCTGTGTCTGTCGGCGATTTTTTACAATTTTAGAAATGGATTTAAATTTCCAACAACGCACTTGTATTAAATTTTGAGTTAAAAACGGATTTAATGGTGCGCGAACGTTGAAAATATTGGAAAAGTGTTTCGGTAACGATTCCCTAAAGAACACGGTCGTTTACTAGTGGCACGAGCGGTTCAAAAGTGATCGTGAGTCAATCCAAGATGATGAACGCAGTGGCAGACCATCGACATCGAAAACCGACGAAAACATTGATGAAATAAAAGAAATGTTGGTCAATAACCGCAAATTAACCATCAGAGAGATAGCGGAGGACTTGAACATTGCCTATGGATCCGTCCAAGACATTTTGTTTAATGATTTGGGTTTCCGTCGTGTAGCAGCAAAGTTGATGCCAAAAGACTTCAATTTCATGCAAAACAGAGACCGTGTTGACGTCGCTAAAGAGATGATTTGCGAGGCTGAAGTCCGATCCCACATTCATCAATAGGATCATTAATGGAGACGAGACGTGGGTTTATGAGTACGACACGCAATCCAGACATCAGGCAAGTGAATGGCGTTCACCAAATGAGCCTAGACCAAAAAAACCACGTCCTTTTCAGTCAAAAAAGAAGGCAATGCTCACGGTTTTCATGGATTACAACAATGTAGTGCATCATGAATTTTTGCCAGAAGGCCAGACAGTAAACAAAGAGTACTCGTATTATTTGGGCGTTATGAGACGTTTGCGTTAAGCAATTCGCCGAAAGAGACCAGAATTGTGGGCAGAAAACTCGTGGATTTTGCACCATGATAACGGACCGTCGCACAGTGCTATCATTATTTGTAATTTTTTGACGAAAAATGCAACAAATACCATCCAACAGCCACCGAACTCACCTGATTTGGCTCCCTGTGACTTCTTTCTGTTCAATTGAGTTAAAAAACCACTACGGGGAACGCGTTTCAGCAGCCGAGAGGAAGTAATGAAAAAAATCGCAGGAAGCACTGATGGACATACCGAAAACCGAATATAAAAAATGTTTCGAGAATTGGATCAAGCGCTGGCATAAGTGTGTTGCAGTCGATGGGGATTACTTTAAGGCGACACTATTGATTTAGATGAATAAACTTCTATTTGCAATTTTCTGAATATATTACGGGAACTTTTTGATGGTGGTATTACAAGTTTGGTAAATTGTTAAAAATCGCTTCCTAACAGGACTGGTAAAAGGTCCAATACTAGACCGTCTGTGTAAAAAATAGATGGAAAAGCCGTTAGTTGAAATTTTGAAAGTTACTCGTACATTACAACGGGAGGTCTCGCTTAAAGAGAAGGAGGGTAGCAGTTCCAAAAATGCGTACAATGGTAGAGAAGCACAACAAACAATTCGACGACAGGAGAAGCAGCAGACGGTGACAGAGGAAGATAGTAGGGTGTGTTTCGTATGCGGTAAAACAGGACATTCAAACAAATCATGTAAGTATAAAAAATGTATTTGTAGAAATTGTAAAAAAAAGAGGACAAATAGAAGTTGCATGCAAAGGTCCAAAACATAAAATTAATTATTTACAAGAAAATTTTAATGAAATTGAGCTATTTAATTTAAGTAATTGTGATAATGTTAAAGTAGATCCTATTAGATAGATAGATTTGGGTGCTGGGGCTCCGGTGTTGCCGTTATGTTGCTTAAGGAGATTGAATATTGTGGAGAAGTTGGAAGATACCAACATTTGTTAGCGTAATTATGATGGTGGAGTTTTGGTGCCGGTGGAAAAAATTAAAATACAAATTGAATTCATGGATAGGAAAGTTTGGAGCTGTTTTCAAATCGTTGATGTAGATAATGTGAATAAGAAACATAATGAAGTCGTTAGGCATTACATGGGGCATACAAGGCAAAGAGATTATACATAAATCAGCATTTTACAGAAAAGTCAGAAGATAATTTAGACAAGTTGGCTAGGGGTGTTTGCGATGAGTTTTATGATTTGTTCGGTGGAAAACTAGGAGAATATAAGAATGCAGTAGTATCACTACAGTTCAAGAGCTATGCCAAACCAAAATTATATAAGCCAAGACAGATACCTTTTGCATTTAAAGCAAAGGTGGACGAGGAGTTGATAAGGCTTGAAAATTCAAAGTTCGGAGTGGGGTACTCCTTTGGTACCCTTCTTAAATCGAATGGACAAATTCATGTGTGTGTCGATTATAAAGTCAGAGTTGATACCTATTTGGAGAATGTAAACCACCCGATTCCACTTGTTTGGGATATTTTGCATTCCTTGGTAGGAGGTGAACTCTTAACTAAATTAGTCTTTAGTGCAGCTTATAGTCAAATTCGTGTCGATGAAGAAACAGGAAGGAAACTCGTTTGGAGCACAAATCAGGGCATTTTTCAAGTTCTTCGGTTGCCTTATGGCACAAAACCCGCTTGCCAAATTTTTCAATGAGAAATTGAAAAGACACTTTAAGGATGCGAGAGTACAACAAACCTGCTAGATGACGTTGTTGTAACAGGAAAAGATCTTAAGGAACATATAGCCAATTTAAGAAAGGTTTTGAGGTCTCAAGTTGAATAGAGAAAAGTGCGATTTCTTTAAACCTCCAATAAACTATTTAGGTTATGTTATGAGTAAGGAAGGGGTTAAAAAAGACCCGATAAAGGTACAAGCTGTCCTTGAGTTACCAAAACCTAGTAATGTCTCTTAAGTACGAGCTTTTGCGGGGATGGTAAACTATTATGCAAAATTTATCCCCAATCTATCAAGTTTACTTGCTCCTTTGTACAGGCTTTTACAAAAGGGAGTAGAGTTCAGGTGGGATAGGGATTGTGAGTAGGCTTTCAACGAGTGTAAGGACGAGCTGATTTCAGACGATGTGTTGGTGCATTTCAATCCAAAACACGAAATTATTTTGGCTTGTGATGCATCAAAATATTAAATCGGGGCTGTTCTCTTACATAAAATGCCTGATGGCGGTGAAAGCCCGATTTGATATGCTTCTCGAACCAAGTCCGAAAGAGACTACGCAGTGATACAGAAGGAGGTATTAGCTATTTATTGGGGTGTCCGCTAATTTTACGAGTACATTATGGGAAGACGATTTAGTATAAAGTCAGATCTCAAGCCTCTACAAGCATTGTTTGGTGAAAATAAGGGTATCTCTGTGATGGCAGCGGGGAGGTTTCAGAGATGGGCGATATATTTATCTTATTTCAATTACGATTTAACTTATGTTAAAGGTTCCGACAATGCTGCGGCAGATGGCTTGTCAAGGCTTCCGTTGGAGGTAAATTATGTAGAAGAAATCGAAAATGTTGAAAATTTCAACTGGGTTGAAGAATTTGTACCTGTAGGTATTCAGGAAATTAAAGATGAAACAAGGCGGGACACAGCTTTGGGGAAGATTTATAGGTACGTTCAAAATGGGTGGCCAGGTAGCGTCGATAAAGATTTGAATTCATATTTCAAAAGAAAGTTTGAGCTTAATATAGAAGAGGGAGTTCTTATGTGAAGGTATAGAGTTATAATCCCAGAAAAATTAAGACAACAAGTCCGAAGAGAATTACATACCACTCATTTAGGGGCATCAAAAATGAAGGGAATCGCAAGATCTTATTTCTCGTGGCCAAAATTACATGAGGAAATTGAACGAGTTTCAAAAAATGGTCAGCTTTTTGTGCAGGCAAGGCCCGAACAAGCGAAGGCACATTAAGTCAAATGGCCTGGAACAAATTTTATGTTTGAACGTATACATGTGGATTATGCCGGCCCGTTTCAGAATAAAATATCAAAATGTTTTTAATAGTTACAGATGCGTTTAGTAAGTGGTCAGAAATTTTCGAAGTGCCTAGAGCTGATACGAAAAACACGTTGATAAAATTAAGAGAAATTTTTGACCGTTTCGGATTCCCGAAGACATTAGTTACAGACAACGGTACTCAGTTCGTTTCGGCAGATTTTAAAAAATTTTGTAACTTAAGTGGCATAAACCATTTAACTTCCTCACCATTTCATCTTGCCATTGGGGCAGCTGAAAACGTGATTAAATCATTTAACAATGCCATGAAAATGCTTCTGTCAATAGTAAAAACACTATACACACATAGCTTCAAAGGTATTTGTTTGGGTACCACGGGAGAAAAATCTTCAGCTTTATTATTCAGAAACCATGTTTCTACACGTTTTGACCGACTTCGTCCAAATATTAAAACTAGTATCGAGGCTCAGTTTCGCATTTATTATAAAGGAAGGACAATAGAAAAAGATTTTCAAGAAGGAGACCAGGTTTATTTTAGAAATCAACCAGAACAATCTCGTAAAGATTGGTGGACGTAAAGTTAGGTCAAAATGTTTATGTGTAAGGAGGCTAAGACAGGAAAACTAACCAAAAGACATTCCGATCAGATGACAACCAATTCTATACCGAAAAAATTAGGGGCCATGAGGATGATGAGTTAGATGCTAAGACGGAGCAATCATCTAAAAACGATGTTGAAAATAACTCAAATTTGCCTAATCCGACAAAAATCGTGAATGACGAAAACAAAGATGAAGTCCCAATTCCAGAAACCGGTTACGCAAACAAAGTAGTTGATTGTACTAATGAGGAAAATATACAAATGCCGGCAACATCGAATAATTCTTGCTCTGATTCTCAAGTTCAGATTAAAGTTCCAGAGAGATTATATTATTAAGACGATGTTATCAAAATTGTGAACTTTTGTAAGTTTTTTTGTTAATATGTATACAAACATAAAATTTGTATTAATTACTAAAAGCTTTGAACTGAAAATTATGAATAATTAAAACGAAAACATGAATATGGGCTAATGTAAATAATTGATTTACCTATACAAATATTTATAAGCTTGAAATATAAGATTATAAAACGAACATGAATTGAATAGTTTGAGAAAGGTGTAACAACTGCTATTGGTGAAACAAAATATTATTTATCTTATGGTGGGGGTGTTATACCATGTACGTGTGTATTTAAAGTAGTTTGTACATCTGGTAACATCCACGTTAAATGTCAAAGTGTCATCATATATCTATATCATCATTATCTATAAAATAAATCATTCTGTATTTAACCTTCAGCCGGCGTGTTTTCTTTCGCTGGCTCAATATATTACAGACACTGGAATTTATAATCTCCTCCAAATGCCGGAATTGAGAATTTCGGTAAATGAACAGATGCTTAAAGGTGTATCGTTTCTGCATTATCCGATGGGTCAGATTGTTCCGAAGCTTCATTGTTCACATGGGCGGTTTGATCGGTGTTAGAAGCCATTAATTCCCTTTCAGACATCGCATTTGAAAGGACGGAGTAAGTTTGAAAGCATTTTATCCCGTACTCCGAATCTAAATTCAAGCAATCTGAATCCTCAACAAACCCATACATCTGGTCCCGTAAAGATACGAAGTCGGACCATATTTCATATAGTTTTGCTAACTGGATTTTTAACAAGGATATAGAAGTTTCAAGATCAATATTATAGATTCTGTAAAGATTAACACACGACAAAGACAGCAGGATGACGTTTCCCTTTTATAGTTTAATTTTTAATAAAAATAATATATGAAATTGTATTAAAAATAAGAATTTGTTACAAAAATAAGAACTCCAGATTGTAAACCCAACTTATTACTAAGCCGTCCCAAATGTAACCCCATTTGACTGCTCTAGTACACGTAGTTAAAATGGAGGATTTTTGAGCTTCCTGTTTGCCTTTTTTCCTTCTTCTGGTACGAGCAGTCAAACAAGGTGGACGCATAAGCGGAGAATTTTTTAAAACTAGATCGCATTTATAATCTTAAGTAATCAACATATTCTTTTGTAATCCAATAAAATATATTTCTCAAAACATCAGATGAGGGGTTTACCCAACACAATAAATAAATATTTGGAAGAATCACGATGCCTGATCGACGTGGGAAAAACGAAATGACGAAAGCCCTGCATGAGGCAGGAAGAGACATTCCAACAACGGCGAAGATTGCGCAAACCCGCTCAATGTACCAAGTAGCATTTGGTACTATTGCGCTCCAAAATAGAGACGAAGAAACTTCAGGGACTTCTGGCGTATACACGACTTCCGACAGTGGACTCTCTTCTAACAAGCCCCTACTTCTGACAAGGTACTCTCTTCTGATGACGCACCAACGCACAGGGAATATTTCTGATGACGCCGACGCCGGCGATGGTAATTATAGTGTGCGGGAGTGGTTAGCAGATTTCGAAGATGTGGCCCATATCTTTGTGCTCGTCGACTTTTGACAGGAACTGTCAGGGTCCTTCTGAGAACCGTTCACGTCAACTGCTGGAATTCCCTTAAGGAGGTACTGCTGACGGAATTCGACCCGCCGAGAAGTCTACCACAAGCTAAGTCGCCGTTCACCGCTAACAGATGAGTCGCTGCTGCGCTACGTTCTCTCTATGCAAGAAATCGCTTCGCTCACTGACATCGACGAAGCTGAATTACTCGAGTTTGTCATCGAAGGTATTGGGGATACTTTGTCAAGCACCTCAATCCTGTACGCCTCCAAATCCGTATTGGAGTTGAAAAGACTTCTTCCCCGATACGAAAAGAGGAAGTTGTCGAAGACGCTGCCGTCACTTATGACCAAGGTCCGTCGTTTGCGTCAACAATGCCTACAACTTCAGCAAGAGGGCGCAATAATTCCGCCCAGAACAAGTTAGGTGCTTCAATTGTTCAAAGTTCGGTCACTTTGCATCCAGTTGTCCAGAAGAGAAAAGACTACCAGGCTCATGTTTCCGATGCTTCAAAACTGGACATGCATACAAGACCTGCCCACAGGCGAAACAGAGGCGAGTTGGAGCCGTTTATGCAGACAACGATGCCCTCAAGGCCAACGATAGCGAAGAAGAAATAATATAACCATTGAATGCTGTACAACTGGTGAGCGTTTCATTTATCGTAGGAGAAAATAAGTATACAAATTATGAAAATTTTGATTCTCTTCTGGACACCGGTAGTCCGGTTAGTTTTATTCGGTAGATATTGGTGCATGAAGACATGCCCTTAGGAAAGCTCTCGGAATCCAAATATAAAGCATCAAGAAACGTTAAACTATTCACTTACGGTAATGTCTGTTGCTACATTACGAGTATTCTTTCCGAGTTAAAAAGAAAAATTTCGTTCATGATTATTCCAGATGATGCCATACCGGTTCCTCTGTTGATTGGTCGCGATGGACTACGAGCTTTTAATATTATGTTACAAATGAATTCAAAAAGTGTGTCTTCTCCGCAAAAATGTACTTCCGAAATTAAAAATATTGATTCTTGTTTAAGTTCTGTGTATTATTGTACTTACGCCCCTGATAATGAGAGAACATTCAGTTCGATTAGTTGGGAAAGTGGATATCTTATGGATAGTAGTGCGCCGTGCTACAAAACAGTCAATTACAGTTCGCGAAGGGATGATTCTGCTTTTCAGGATGGCGGGTTTTCTGAGATTTGTGCCATAGAACCCACATTAAATAAGGAGTTAAATATTGGTCCAAACCTTAGTTTGGATAAATAGTAGTATCTGTTAGTATCTGAACATTGACAAACTGAAAGTTAAACCTCCAAACTATAAGATGCATATTCGGCTTACGAATGACACTCCTTTCTTCTGTTCTCCTCGCCAACCGTCATTCGCTGAGAAGCGGAAAGTGAACGATGTTATAAAAGATCGTCTGCACCAAAAATCGAGCCTAGTGATTCTCCATACGCCTCACCCATTGTTCTAGTAAAGAAAAAGTCGGGGGAAACCCGAATGTGCATAGATTACTGTGCTTTAAACAAACTTACCGTACGTGATAAGTATCCCCTTCCACTCATTGAAGATTGCTTGGAATACCTCGAGGGAAAGAAAATTTTTTACATTGTTGAACCTCAAGAGTGGTTTTCACCACGTCTGCCGATTTGACGCACTTAACTTCTTTTGTTACTCCATGTGGGCAATTTGAGTTTCTTAAGATGCTCTTCGGGATTAAAAATGCTTCAAGCATTTTCCAGAGATTTATTCCTAGGATTTTTAGGCATTTTATTGACAGTAATCAAAATATGTTATACCTGGACGACATAATCATAGCGAGTACTAACGTTGATGATCATCTTCAGCTATTAGAACGCGGTCTAGAACTAAAGCTATCAAAGTGCCATTTTGGATACACTACGATAGAATACCTTGGATACAGAGCAACTGAATGTGGCATCCAACCAAGTGACTCCCATCTCAAAGCTGTAACTGCTTTTCAGCTTTTGAAAGATTCTTTGATTTCTTCCTCGGTGTTGGCTATTTACAACCGGGAGCGAGAAACCGAGCTGCATTGTGATGCTAGCGCACTCGGGTATAGTGCCGTTCTCCTGCAGCCACAGATTGATAACAAATTCCATCCGATAGCCTACTTTTCGAAGAACACTATACCATAGGAATCGCGGTACCACATTTTTGAATTCGAGACTCTGGCGATAATTTCTGCCCTTCGGCGCTTTCGTGTTTATCTAGAAGGAATCCCGTTCGCAGTGGTTGCTGATTGTAGCTCCCTTACTCTTACGCTTAACAAGAAAAGCGTTAACCCGAGAATCGCGAGGTGGGCGTAAGAGCTAGAGAACTACAACTATAAGGCCAAGCACCGTAGTGGAATTAACATGGGTCATGCAGACGCTTTAAGTAGGTGTTTTATGGTTTCCGCAGTACGAGTAAATTCCGAAGACATAAATTTTCAATTAAGAGCAGCTCAAAGTCGTGACCAGGTAATCTTGTCTTTAAGAGAAAAATTGGATGAGGAGGACTCCAAATCGTTCACCCTCTGTGATGGCATTGTGTTCCGAAGGGACAAGACGGGTAAAATCCTCTTTTATGTCCCCACTGAGATGAAGACTGTGGGGGTGCTTACAAGAAAAGGAAAAAGAGAGTCTGAGGTTTAGTTTGCCGATTTATTATATGGTCAATGCATTGGCATCTTACTGCTTCGAATAGATCGCACGATCGGATGGTAACAGGATGTTATGTACATAATGCAGGCTTGTGTATACACTTGTCTTTAAAAGTCAAGACACTTTTTGAATAATTGTCCACAAGACCAATTTAATTAGGCATGTCCATGAAAGCACTTAGGTGTTATGAAGTGCTACTACCAAATCCGAAAAAGTTACTGGTTCTCCGATAGGAGAGCAAGATTGAAAAGTTCATAAGAAATTCGGTGCATTCTGTACTCATCACCTGCAAATTCAGCCGAACGCAATTTATTTAATATTCCAAAACAACTAATCCCTTTCCATACCCTTCACCTAGATCATCTTGGGCCTTTGCCTGCTATTCAATCGAAGTTCACAAAGTTCGTTAAATTATACCCGGTCATATCGACTAGTAAGAAGGAAGTGTGCACTGCCCTCGGTAAATACTTTGAGTACAACAGTAGGCCCTTCAGAATAATTACAGACAGATGCATCTGTTTCACTACGCTTAAGTTCAGTTCATTTTTGTTGGATAAAAATATAACGCATGCTAAGGTAGCAGTTCAGTCTCCACCGGCGAACGGACAAGTGGGAAAAATGAACTGAGTGTTGACGGGTATGTTAGGAAAGTTAAGCGATGCAATCGATCATGGTGATTGGGTGCAGAAGTTATCCCTCGTGGAGTGTGCTCTCAACAACACGATGCACAGGGGTATCAATAATACACCTACTAGGCTTCTGTTTAGGGTTGATCAACGCGGCCCCAACATCGATGAACTAGCAGAGTTCCTTGAAGAAAAGCAGGCCACCCCCTTCCTCGAAACCTGATTGAAGACAGGGAAAAAGCTTCAAAAGCCATTGCTGAGGCCCAAGAGTATAACCTAAGAAAATTTGAGGAGCATCATCGTCCCGCGCCTCTGTATGAAGAGGGAGAATATGTAGTCATCAGAAATGTTGACACAACTAGCGGCACCAATAAGAAATTAATCCCCAAATTTAAAGGTCCCTATGTGGTCCATAAAGTGTTACCAAAAGACAGATATGTCATTAGGGATATTGAAAATTGCCAAATCACACAATTGCCATATAATGGCGTTGTCGAAGCCAACAACATCCGCCGTTGGAGTACTGGTACCAACTCGTTGAGGTGAATGTTTTTTCGGGAGCGTTTATTGAATCGAATCACGTAATAATAATTCTTGTTAAATCATTTAAGATCGTGGTCGATCTAAAATGTCAGATTAACCGAGATGTAGTAAAAATAAGAATTTGTAACAAAAATAAGATCTCCAGATTGTAAACCCAACTTATTACTAAGCCGTCACAATTGTAACCCCGTTTGACTGCTATAGTACTATACATGTAGTTAAGATGGAGGATTTTTGAGCTTCGTGTTTGCCTTTCTTCCTTCTTCTGGTGCGAGCAGTCAAACAAGGTGGGCGCATAAGCGGAGTATTTTTTAAAACTATGTAGATCACATTTATTATCTTAAATAATCAACATATTCTTTTGTAATCCAATGTATTTCTTAAAAAAATGGATAATTGCGACGGGTCCGATTAAAAGGTTTTAATTGAAGATGTTATAAAAATTTGAACCAATAATCACTCATGTAGATTGAACCGCTCGTGTGATCTCGGTATTGTTTGGTATATGTCATTATACAATATGTATGTGTAGATTTTACATATGTATACAAGTGCCGCCAGATATGTGTAACTGAATAAAAATGCGATCTATGTGCTCACGTTGTTTATTTAAATTTATCAATTTTTGAGCCAGAACGTTTTACAAGTCAAGCATCTATGAAAGAGCCTCAAGGTTTAACGTGAGGAATCTGGTGAATCCGCAGAAGGGCCATTATGTTTATGGATTTGGGTTTCCTGTGTAATGTGTAGTGCTGTATGGTGTCTGGTTACGTGGTGTATGTGTTACTGTAACAGTCCGAACTCCGGTAAACCCTAAGATTTTTCAGTAAAACCTAACATTTACCAAGTCCGAAATGTTCTGTGATCATCTTTCATTTCGAACTTTTACCGCCATCCACTCGGTAAATCTTAGGTTTCACAGCAGAGACACGGTAAATATCGAAAAATAGACACGTATAGAGGTTTTCGGTGCATGGTTTTGTACACGTGGGCGGTCTGCAGCCCCCGATACCCATACCACCTTCCTTCACCGACCCCACTCGTCTTAGTCGATTGTTTCACACGTTTTTGATGTCTGAAAGTAATTTATGAATCGATAGCGATATTAATTCGATAAATGGTATGTGCGTGTCTACACTCACTGAAAGTAACTTATAAATCGAAATGAGTGTAAAAAAGAGATTTTATGAAATAATGAACGAGCTTGTAGCAATCAAGGACGATAATAATTATTATGTTGACAAGAACAAATACGCAAATTGTTTAGAAGAAGTAAAAACTGTAAAGAACATGAAAAGGAAGGAAGCCGTTCATTAAAGGCGATTAATAACGCTATTTTGACTTATTCAACATTCTCGAAGAAACGCATGTTGCTGTTGGACACGGTGTAGGGAAAAGGATGCTTAAGTATAAAAATGTAACAGTTAGGGCTATTTTGACACATTTGAAGCCTTGCTAACCTTCTCAAATGAAACAGAAGATTTTGAAAAAGGGCACTGTCATCAATCCTATACTTCATAGTGAAATGAACTCACCTTTTCAAGTATGTAGATTTAATAGATCTTTTTTAACTTTAACTTTTAAATTGATTTTTATTGTTTCTTTCATTATTACTTACATTCTAGACAAAAATGATTAAATCTAATTTAACAATTTTTGTTACTTATTCTAACTTACTGGCTCTTACCAGACGATCTAAGCTTAACAATCGCATTCAAAGTTTGCCCTTCGGCCTTAAAAACTATCTTACCATTAATCTTATCTATCAGTTACATAATATATGAAATTTCTAAGAAAAAGTTTTAGAGAAACTTAGATACCATATCTTTTAAATTTTGTATAAAACTTAAAACTATGACCCTAATCTACTTAACCTACCTAAGCTACTTAACCTAACTTAACCATAATCGGGGTTGTGAGCACTCATAGCCTCCGGCATAGGGTGGTCACCATCACAATTGCGATTTCGGGCGCCTGGCATTCGTCAACATCGTGCACAAGCATCCCCGAAATTTAACCAATACCATAAAGTATCGGTCACTTCTCAGAGGCGCCGCCTTATGTTAACGAACGTGGCCTTTCCATGAGGTCCCCCGAGCTATCCTTAATCTAACTTAAAACTAGGAGGCGTATGTTACCATAGTAACGCACCGACCTAGGAGAGCGATCCCACCCTCTCCCCTTCTAGAAGCCACCAGAATTCGGTGTACTGTTTCTCGGCATTGATCCGATCCCTGTCCGCAATCGCGGGACTATAACGGAGGAGCTTCTGATCATTGGCAACAAACCCGTCGTAGATGAGCCGCTTGTCCCTCGCACCGCTGTGGTGGTGGTATATCACCGGAATACCATCCTGCTTTGCACTATCCCTTTAGCATCAATATGGAGAAATGCCTCTGGCGGGATAAAGCCCGCTAGAAGTGTGTTCTCGTGGTACATTTCATTGTGGTAATAAGCCCCAAAGATCAGGCTATTTTCGTTGGTCATTTCCCCCCCAACGTGTCTTCGAATAACGTTAATCATTAAATTGACAATCCTTTTCAGATTAGCCCCATCGTAAAGGACTTTGATGGGATAATAGTTTTTGTACTCTGATTCTGGTGTTCTGTACAAGTCGAGACAGGTCCTAAGATACTGCCTTTCAAACACCCGAATCCTTTCCATCTAATAAGGCGCTAAATTGAACCACACGGGATAATCATACTCGACGTCTGGCCTGATTAGGGCCACATAGCATATGACCTTCAGCTTGGAGACAAGTTTACTGTTGTAAAATAGCCTTCTAGTCAGGGCTAAAGCCTTCTTGGCCCCAGTAAGATAATCATCTATATATTTGTCACAATACAGATACTTGTCGAGCCAGATATGAAGGTATCTCACTACGGTTCTCACCGCTAATGGCAGTCCGTGCTGTTGTCCAATGATATCTGGTATCCCTAGAAGCCCATCTCAATGGAGTTCTAAACAAGATTGTTTATGACTTTTGAAAATTGATTTTCAATTTCCAGTCATCGCCTTAATATGATCGAAATCACACTGCAAAAGAGTATTGATGACTTCGACTTTTGGACCTGATCTGTACTCTACTAAATCGTCTGCGTACGCTACGGCATGATTAAGGGAACCTACTAGATCACTTGTGTAATTGGTAAACACTATCGGTGAAATCACAGCGCCCTGTTGTAAGCCGTTTTTAATGTCAAAGGTCGTGCTCGAAATGACGTTGTTACATTTAACAACGAATTTCTCTCCCATAAGCATGTCGTAAATCATATATAGCAGAGGTTTCGGTATGCCCATCCTGGTCAACTTATAGCCCCTCTAACAATACGGTGTCGAAGGCCGGCAGCCGTATACTGGTTCTTGCATTTAATCCATTGTATGTCGGAGACCAGCTTTGACGCAGTACGAATAGCACAGGAGTTCATCTTTTTACACAAACAAACGCGAGGATGCTCGTTTATCGGCTATGACGACGTTTGCTGCGTTTTCTTGACTGAATTCTCAGATCGCCAATTTTGTCGTTCATTGCGCAGGTAATGGTAATTTACGTAGGTCCTATTCTTAATGTCGTGACTACAGTGAACTGGATTGTTCACCGTATACACTATGGATCTTCGACCCCGAAAGACCGTTGCCTGAGTTGGAACTCTTTGGACTTATGCCAACGGTCAGAAGTGTCTGTCTGTTTTCTGTTGTTTGTGGAATTCAGACGCACATTGTCTGAATGCCATTGTGATCTTTCCTCCTGAACAATTTCTCTATCTGCGGGAACATATTTAACGATAACGAGCAACCTAAATATGGAAAGTCACCTCAAAGACAAATTAGTTAAAGCAAAAAGTGCTATAAACGCATCTTAATCATAGCGTTAAATATAAAGTTTTTGTTGCAGTGGCTGAATCTATTATGTTGTACGCAGCACAGGTCTAGGGAGGAGAAAAGTATGAAACTGCCGAAAACCTTCTTAGGTATTTCGTAAAAAGATGCTTTCGCTTACCCAAAAACACGCCTAACTACATGATCATAATTGAGACAGGCATGTCACCACTTTTCATAAGAACACTCAAGTATCATGTTGATTACAATACAAAAGTTCTTAATATGCCACATGAACGACTTCCTAAAATTCTAGCACTACAAGCGATCGAGAAGAAAAATCTTTGGTATAACAAATTAGTAGAACTTGCGGGCTACTGTGGAACCAATTTACAAATAAAAGATGAAAATGGAAGGTACTTCAATAAAGAACTCTTGGCTCTTGACTTATCTCGGCGATCTTTAAAATGAGAGGAGAACTGATAAGGCTCCCAATTTACTGTAGTTTATGTAACCTGAAAGAATGAGAGGATGTCATCTATTTTGTTGGCAAATGTCCAGTTCTACGTGAAATAAGGAGAAGTATATTAGGCAGTAATGTTAAGTCTGAAGAAGAAGTTTTCGCCCTTCTTAACTGCGAATGTGACATAATACACCTCTATAATTATTATCAAACCGCCATGTTCTGTAGAGACCAAATTATAAAGGAAGCCTTCTAAAAGATCAAACGTATATTGTATTTAAAAAAAAAAAAAACCATGGATACTTTATTTTAAAATTAACCTTCCACAAAATATGTATATATAAATTTACTTATTCATTTATTTACTATTATTTTTTTTTATTTTTATTTTTTAATTTTTTTAATTGTTATCAATCGGGCAGACGGCAAAGCCAAGCTTAAACGATTAAAGAAAATCAAACAATTTTGTAAAATGTAAATCAGAAACAATAATAAATCTATCTATCTATCTATCTATCATATTCGGACTACTGGATTTGATAGCCCGAATCTTATTGTCCCGGTACAGACTTTTTTAGGTTTTTGATCAGTGACTTTAGTGTTCTTATTTCCGAGTGGTTTCTATCAGTGAACTGTCTGTACAGCTGCTTATGCCTCGAGAGTAGTCTACTTTTGTGTGCGTACAATGCGTTGATAATTGGAGTTCTGTACTTTTCAACCTGCCTTTCGTCGGAGTATTCTATTCGAGGGATAGTTTGCTCCATAGTCCGTTTGACAACGTCTTGCATCGTCAGTAAATTACGGTCGATTTCTTCGTTTGTCAAATTTCTGTTAGTCGGAGGAGCAATTCTACTCAAACGTAAATTACGTTTTAAAATTTTGGAGAAACACGACCACCGTACTCTACGGTAGACGTATGAGTACACTTGATCATACTAATCCAGCTGCGTTTGCTCGTTTGGGATTCGTATTTTGGTTGCAAGTCCGTAGTGATCAATATCGTACTCACGCGCTCGCAAATAGTTCCTTGTGTTTCGACCCGTTTTAGGCAGTTTTAGTCTACTGTCTGTTAATGCCAAGTCCAGGAATAGCCGTCGCGTACAGTTCAAGTCTGTACTCAATCATATGTTGATCCGACCAGTAGTATAATTGGTTGCCCCTGGTGTTTGGTGGATTATTTCCCCATGCCGCATGTCTAGCGTTAAGATCTCCGGCCGAAAAATAATAATTTTCCTCCAATTGAAGCTGAAGGCAACGAAAAAGTATTTCGAGCTCAGTTATAAATTTAATGGCATTAGGTAGTTAAGGTGCATTAAGCAACACCATATACACTCGCCTTTGACTATGAGGGGGAATGCATACGATGCAGGCTCCCAACCCCCGAAACCTCATTAAATCCCCGCTATATACGAGTATGACTATCCCTGACTGAGTTGAGCGGGATTTAAAAGTTGAGCTTGGAATTGACGATTCACAAGCGGTGGCTACCCTTTCAGTTTGATGAACTGAAGAGATGACAAAAACCGTTTAAACTCCTTCAGTTAGATGAACTGAAGCAAGTACAATGAAAAGTGGTTAAATAAAAAACTCGTGACCTTTTTTAAACTTGAAACTTTATTACTTGACTGTTGGCTGAAGAGTGGTTTAACAGATTAATTTCTTCTTCCCTCGAAGCTGCTGATGGCTAATGTACCACTCAGCTGTTTCTTCTAAGGTCAATCACCCTGGCTTATTTACCTATGTGAAGAACACACCAGCACCAACAATGCCCCCATATTTTCGGAGTAGGTGTTAGAGTGCATTGTGTTGCAGTGCATCTCACTCACATGCAATTCGGCCATCCTGGATGACCATATTCTTCCAGTGGCGTTGAAATGCGTCAAAGCGAGATCGATATGTTCTTCGTAGCTCGGCATATTGACAGTTTGTTAGTTGTGAGTTTTGTTTCGAGCAAATCGTTTTGTGGTGCAGTTTGTGTTAATTTTTTATTATTTGTGTTGTGTGCATCAAAGCTAATTATTCGCTATGTTTTCAATTTTTATTTCATGCGAATAATTAGCTTCCTGCAAACACACAATCTCCCATTTTTCCATCGCGCGGTAGATTTTGTTGGGAAGCAACAATGACTATATGGCGCATGCCTTTGCGTAACAAGAACCCAACCTCACTCTCTCGTGAGGAGTTTGGACGGTCCCTTCTATATATATTGTAGCCACTGTAGCCAATTTTGTGAATCTGGTTGAGCTTAGTTTCGCTAACCAATAGCACATCAGGGCATTCACTTAACAACAGATTTTGTAGGTTGGCCCTTATCTCGATCCTGATTAATGAATTAACGTTTAACGTAAGGATCTTCAGATTAACCTCATTCAACATAGCAGATATTATATCGGCGTGTCAGACTTGTAAAACAGGTTCGAATAGATGACGCCAATTCGAGCCGCTTGTTCATTTAATTGTTTCTGAAAATCATAAATTTTCCCGTGTAGGGGCAGAAGAACCGCTTTCAAATCCAGATCCGCTTCCGACGCTTTTTCAGCTACCTTCGGCGTATTTTTTGCTGTTATTGTGGTTTTACCCGCTCCAGATACTATATATTTGGGCAAAGATTATACTGGGTGCCACAAAATTAGAGAAAGCACAACTCTTTGACGCTTCTCTTCTTCGATGAACTGTTTTCGAGCCCGAACTTTCTTTCTCAGCTCCTGAAACCTAGGACAACATCTGAAATTGGTAGGATGACCCGAGTTCAGCAGAGTGTGCAAAAGAGTTGACCCCTATTCACTACTCTATAGTTGCCTAAAGGACATTCTCCATATTTGTGATCCTTAACGCATCTAAATTGCATATTGCAATTAACTGCGGTCTGCCCGAACCTCTGGCAGCGCATACATTGCAGTACACGATCTGCCCGCTTTAATTTTTCCCAACTTACAGCATGATAATACAGGAATTTGATTTTTCACAGATTAATGATTTTGCTGTTCTGCGTTAATTGCACGAAGAAGAATAGTAATTTACGGTTACTATCATTGATTTCTAAATTACTTATATTAACGGTAGGCACTCTTTCTCTCCCCTTGTTTTCAAGCTGCTGTTTTTGTTGTTGTCCTTGCTGCTGCTGCTGCTGTTTTTGCTCCTGCTGTTCTTGCTGCTGCGATGGTTGCTGTTGCATTTTCTATGGTATTTGCTGCTGTTGTTGTTTTTGCGGTTTTTGCGGTTGCGCTTTTTGTTGCAGTCGTTGTTCTTGTTGTTGTTGCTACTGCTGATTTTGGCTTATTAGCTGCTTCTGTTTTTGCATTTCTTTCATTACATCTGCCTCCTACTGTTGTAGTTTTTGTTGTTGCTTTTGCTGCCGCATCTTCTCTCTCTTCTCCAGGAGCCCTTTTACAAGTTTGTCAAGCTGAGCCTCCTCATCTTCTTCCTCTTCTGCTGAGGTATCAGTATCTGACAACTCTTTAAAGGCATTCCCCTCTCCAATGTAGCGGCACTCACCCCCTTCAGACTCGTAAGAGTACTCCTTTCCGACCGTTCTAATGTCTTCATCTTCTTTAATTTTCTTTTTTCTGGATGATTTCGACGACGCTTTGTTTTTCCTGCGCCTCTTTTCCACTTTCGTATCATCCTTAGACGTTTGCATTGCTGCTGCTGCCTTAGTTGTTGTTGCTTGCTGTTGCTGCATTTCACATGCTCTCGTCGTCATTCGATTCGATACCGGTTCCACCTGGGGGACCTCCGGCTGACCGGTATCCATCGTTAATCGGCGCTACTTCTATCACTTCTTATTATTAAAAATTATTAAAAATTAAAAAAGAGTAACCTGTGAATTTCTACTGGACTACTCATTTTTTTTGCAAGTCAACTACGGCTCCACTGAACCACATAACTACTAATTACTTGCTAATTAGTTGCTTATTTCACTATTATCTTTTCATTTTTATGTGCATCACGGGAAAGCCGACCGTCCTCAATGGGAGAAAAAATTGCTGAATTCGTAGGGATCAGTTACCGAATTAGTTGGTGTGTTAATACGAGTACAAACGATTTGTTTTTGTATCGCGTTTCCCGTATGGGTCCTTATGCGTTGCCAAGCTGTGCTTGTGGGAAAGTTTGGATTAATACTCCCTGTAAACTCCTTAAACCTTTCAAGTTTGCTGATTTGTAGCTGCATTCTAGGCTTTTTGGCACCTAGACCAACCGAGGTGGTAGGGAAGAGTCTACACTTCGGAGAGTTTGCGATGGCGGCCTTCCTCGATATTGAAGGAACCTTCAATAACGCGGAGTGCGCCGCCATTAAAAATGCTCTATGTAGTAGACGCTAACATTAAACAGGGCTCTACAAACTGGGTTCTCAACATGCTCGCAAGCAGGAAAATAAACTGTTACATTGGGCAAAGCTCGGTTAGAATAGAATGCCCGTAACCAAGGGAACCCCTCAGGGGGGAGTCATATCACCACTCCTGTGGGTGCTGGTTAGCAGTGACATCCTCAAAAAGCTTATTACAATGGGTATAAGTGCCATTGGTCATCGGCATACGCAGATGACGTGGTTATAATAGTGCAGAGAAAATACTTAAATATTTTAAGCGGCATTATGGAGGTAGCCCTGAGCACGATCAGCATTTGGGCAAAAAGCTATGGTCTCAATGCCAACACTTCCAAACCGGAATTGGTTCTTGTTACCAGAAATTACAAGTTACCGCAATTCAAACTCCCAAAACTCAACGGAGTGGAACTGTCCCTCGCAGACAGCGCCAAGTATCCGATTGTGATTCTGGACAAAAAACTGAATTGGAATCTTAAAGAAAGAGAAAGAATCAAAAAGGCATATAATGCTAATTTTCATCTCCAAAAGAACAGTAGGAAAAATTTGGGGCTTCAAACCTGTTATCGTGTACTGACTGTATACGGTGGTGGTAAGACTCATAATTACATACTTCGCACTTATATGGTGGAAAGCAACAAACCCAAAAACGGCTCACGGAAAATCAGCGGCAGTTCGAATAGTTCGAAGTTCGGCTTCCATAGCTATTACAGGTGGCCTCCGTACCACCCAGATCAAAAAACAGTGCGATACGACTCACTAATCTGTGTTTCTTCAAGAGCAGTAGTTTTAGACATAAAACGGTAGTAGCGAAGCTACTGCCAGGCAATCCAATTCTAACGGATGAAATACATTCCTTGGTCGTCCTAAACATCCCGTATGATATAATATATCCGGAGAGGGAGGACTAGGGAAAAAAATGTGATAATCAGGTCAAATGAAATTGCAATTTTCACAGATGGTTCGAAAACGGAGGAAGGTCTCCTCAGAAGACCCATAACTAAGAGTGTCTATAAGACTACTGGACGCAACCAGTGTCTTCCACTCAGAGGTTCTGGCTGTCCTCAGGACGGCTGACCTAATGCAGATGAGATCGGTATCCGAAAGAGATACCGCTATCTACATCGATACCCAGGCAAGGCAATGGAATCAGCCAACGTCAACTCTGATACAGTCAGGGGCTGTCGCACAGTTCTCAATGCACTATGCAGTCAGAACCGGGTAATACTGTGCTGGGTACCAGGACACTGCGGTAAGGAAAAGAACAAGCGGATTAGCTTGCAAGAAAAGGATGGCTACTCGACAATAGGGAGCTTTCCAACATCAAACCACCCCTTTGAATAGTGAGCGGCAGTATCGAGGAAAAAAATCACAAAGACTGCCAACCTAAAGTGGTCAAGTCACGAAGGACACAGGGCATCAAAGGCTCTTTGGGAGCTTTTTGACGGCAAAAGATCTAGGAAGTTAATAAAATTCAACAGGGATAAGCTTAGGACAGTAATAGGAGTCCCGACAGGACACTGTCTCCTGCAGCAACACGCAAAGAGACTCAAATTGTCAGATACAAATAGTTGTAGATTCTGCGGTGATGTGCAAGCTGTTGAGGACATAACACACATACTGTGTGAATGCGAGGCAATATCGCGTAGTCGAAGAAAATTTTTAGGGAAATACTTTTTCGAAAACCTGAAGGAAAGGAGGAAGACCGGCTCGAACTTCAAACGGCTACTTGGCTTTTGCAGGGAAACTGGGTATTTCATCTGAGCGACTATTGAAGTTTTTACCATTTGAAGACAATTTCAATGGGTTCCACAAGGATCGCGATGGGCCAGTTTTGGTGCCTTATGTCGGTGTGATGGCATATCCATCATACCCCTGTTTAACTTAACCTAACCTAACCTAGCTGCATTCTAAAAAGTTCATTCGCTTCTTTGTGGGTTAATAAGTTAACTTGAGTAGGTTTTTTCTTGAAAGTCCTCCAAGTTATGAACTTTTCGGTTCTGAGCCTACTTAGATCAGGGCACAATTCACTTAAATGTTATTGGAGATGATTGAGGGGTAGAATCATTTGCAGCGTTTCGAATCGTCATAAGGATAACGGCAGCTTCCCTGTTTATACAAGAAGGAGCTGAATTAGCTTTTCAAAGCATATAGCTTTAAAATATATCCAATTAGCCAGATCTGTTTTATATCTCGGAATACCATATGTTTAAATATGGTGTGTGCCGGGGTTAATAGTAGGGAAATTCATATTGGGAAATGGCCGCTATTTTGCAGATCATCGGGCATACGTCCGGATATTTTTGGGAAGAGTATTGATGAACAACATGTAACTGTAAGCGCATTGTGAGTTGAGAAGTGGGTGGGGGAGCCGTCATTAAGTATAGTCAAGTCAGACTTTGTGAAAAATTCTTCAATAACTGAGCCCCTTTGTTCGCCTTAGCCTAACCCCATAGCTCACTCCAGGAGTTAACGTCGCCTGTCAGTGTATGTATGCTGGTGCACTTGCTGAAGTGTGTTCTCTAAATCGGTTCGAGTGAATATTTGCCTAGGTAGAGCATAGACACAGATGACTGGTACCTGAAATCCTATATCAACTTGTATAGCAGTCGATAAAATGTTTGATTTAATTGGCTTGGGGGTATGGGGCATATTGTTTTTGATAAGGATTCCGACTCCTTGTAACATAGCCGAGATATAACTTTGGTTTTAAAGGGTCTGGCTTATAACCAGATGCGGTTCTTGCAGTGAAGTGGTATCATATTCGCACTGTTTTATTATTGCATTAAGTTAAGTTCATCATAATTATTCAAGTAACCATTTCCATTGTAAAATATCGAGAGAGTTGAATATTTTAAGTTGTCGAATGAGTTTGTGGTCAACTAGTCAATTGAGCCGTTGGTCACACTTGTATGGGGGATCGCAACTTCTACCCTAGCCAGTGGTTTGGTTTGCGCTCATCCCTTTAACTGCAGCCGACGACTTTAAGGCTTTAAGGTTTCATTTCGATTAAGAGAGTCAATTAGATTTATACTTTTGTAGTTTATAGGTTTTGTAAGAGATTTGCTTTGTATAGAAGTGTGGTTAGGTGAAATGGAGTTTGCGGTGAAGTTGCTATTCTTTGGTGAATTTAATTTGATTGGTTCTAGGAGTTATGTTTGCTTCGAAGGCGGGGAAGAGTATTCGTTTGTAGCTGAGATCTATTATTGAATAGGGTAATTGTGGTGAAGTAGGCTTTGTGGATTGGTTAATTGGCTGTTCAAGTGCTGTTTGAGGGGCTGAGATAGTGAAAGATAGGTTATTAATATGTTGAGTGCTGCTTGCGATTGTCTTTTTTATTCGCTCAGATAGAGAGAGAATAGGTTAGGAATGTGCTCTTTTTTTTGTGCATTTTAACTGCGTCTAGCTTCTGCCATATTGCACTTATTTGTAGTTTTGATGGTTAAAATATCTTTGTTTTTTATAAATTTGGGGCAATCATTTAAAGAGGATGGATGTTTTCCGAAACAATTAGGACACATCAGTCTTGTATAGGATGTAGACTCATGAGGAGGACACTGACTCTGCTTTTTATGTACCTTTTGGCTGTGTGTCCGAGTAGCTGACAGTTACTGCATCTGGCGAATGAATATATTCTCTAACCTTAACTTCATACCAACCAATTGCAGCAGTTTGTGGAATCTTATAAAGGTCAAAAGTGAGGACTACATAGCCTGTAGGTTCGACTTTATCGTTAATTTTCCTTGTGAATTTGTGTACCTCGGTTACACGTTGAGATCTCATTTCCGCCACAATCTCGGATTCATGTACATTTTTTAGCCATGGTGCATATACGATGCCCTTAGAAGCATTAAGTTTCTTATGGAGGCTGACTTTTACAGAGAATTGATAAGCTAAGTAATTCGTTTTGGTGAATTTAACAACAATTTGTTGGTTTCTTGCTAACAAAAGAAAGCTTTCATCCTTCAGTATGGATATATTGTCGTACTCAGTACTACGAGGGCGGGTCATTAAGTCCGTGCATTTTTGAATTTCTGACCTCTTTACTGAAACAGCAACACTGCTCCTGTCAACAGGCATCTGTCAGTTGACTCCTGTCAAAATTTAAACTTGCTGCGTCAGTTAGTTTGTGTTTGACAGCTATTTTTATCAGACTACTCACTAATTTGAGGAGAAAATGGAAAAAAGTGAATTTCGTGTGCTTATTAAGCATTATTTCTTGCGAAAAAAAACCATTACCGAGACCAAGGCTAAGCTTGATAAATACTATGGGGACTCTGCACCATCGATTTCAATGGTAAAAAAGTGGTTTACTGATTTTCGTTGTGGCCGTACAAGCACTGAAGATGCCGAACGTCCTGGACGCCCAGTTGAGGTCTCTACACCCGAAACAATCGAAAAAATTCACGATATGGTGTTGGCCGACCGAAGATTGAAAGTGCGAGAGATTGTGGAAGCCGTAGGGATCTCGCATGGCTCAGTGGTTTCAATTTTGAATGATCACTTGGGCATGAGAAAGCTTTCCGGAAGATGGGTGCCGCGTTTGCTTACAGTCGACCACAAACGCAATCGTGTAACAACTTCACAGGAAGGTTTGGCGTTGTTTAATCGCAATATGGAGGAGTTTTTGCGCCGTTTTGTAACCGTGGACGAAACATGGATCCATCGCAACACACCAGAGAACAAACAACAGTCAAAACAGTGGGTTTCTAAGGGTGAATCGGCGCCAAAGAAGGCCAAGGTGGGTTTGTCAGCCAATAAAGTTATGGCGACTGTTTTTTGGGATGCACGCGGGATAATCCACATTGACTACCTTCAAAAGGGAAGAACAATCAATGGGGAATATTATGCCAACTTATTGGACCGATTCAATGACGATTTGAAAAAAAAACGACTTCATTTGGCCAAGAAAAAAGTTCTTTTCCACCAAGACAATGCAAAGGTGCACACATGTGCAGTTGCCATGGCAAAAATCCATGAATTGGGCTATGAATTGCTCCCTCATCCACCCTATTCTCCAGATTTGGCTCCGAGCGACTACTTCTTGTTCCCAAACCTGAAGAAATGGCTTGGTGGAAAAAGATTTGACTCCAATGATGAAGTCATCTCGCAAACAAAGGCCTATTTTGAGGACCTCGACAAATCATTTTTTTTGGAAGGGATAAAAAAATTGGAGAAGCGTTGGACAAAGTGTATAGAGCTCAAGGGAGACTACGTTGAAAAATAAAATAATTTTTTTATCAAAAAATCTGTGTTTTAATCCAAAAGTCACTGACTTATTGACCCGCCCTCGTAATAGCGTCAATTGATTTTCTTAAGACGATGATACTTACATACGGGATGGGTTTGTCTTCGTATTTGGCTGATATTACAACAAATCTTCGGTTTTTGATTTTATGAATAATGAGTAGCTCTGGAAAATCGACCTCTGAATTCAAGCGTTTATTTTTCTTTTCCCTGGGTTGTTCAAGAGACATATCAGAAAATATGTCAAACTGATTTCCGGACTTGATTTTCGCCCCCGGTGGGCCCATGCCATATTTAGACAACAAAAGGAAGGGAACTTGTTTAACCACTTGTGGCCGTGGCTCAAGTGGTAGTGGGCTGGCTTCCAAATCGGAAGGTTCGGTGTTCGAACCCCAGCCTCACCCGAAAGACATTCCATCCATTTTTTCATTTTTTCAGTTAATGAAAATCAAGTAAGACGAGTAGTTGACTAGAAATCAATATCAAACCAACTTCCACTAAGAATTTAGTCTCCCCATTAAATGTTGGATGCCACCCATGGAGCAAAATAACCACTGAGCCCAAACATCTTTCTTTCTCTCTCTATCCCATTTTCCAAAAAACTTAACACATGCTGAGGAATTATAAGTGTATTCATACCCACTTGAGTGTTAAGTTCTTTTTTTTAAAAAAAAAGAAAAAAAAAACACGAGTTATAATACGAAAGATGGTTATGTTGAACCGTAACAAGAGAGAAGGAACTATCTCAAAGGAATTGGACGGTAAGGAAGAGCACAGCGGATGAGAACGTAACGCTCGCACTATGAAAGCCAGACGATGACTGAGTATCGAAATAGTACGAGTCTCCAAACGAGTGCGTATCCTCTCTTTTTTCCAAATTGGACATGCTGCATAGTGAAGGAGGATCTTCTCAATGGGGGACGAAATTGACTCCTAGAACCTCTTCACAGAGCTTAAACATCATTGAGTTCTCCTGAACGGTATAATTATCTTTAAAATAATCTTTGCCCTCCAGATTGTGATTAAGCCGACTGTACGCCGCGCCGTACGATGTAGTGACCTCGATGCTTCATCTGAAAACTTCGTTCTGGCCACTTCGTCGACTTGTTCTTTTAACCGGTATAATAAGTTTTTCCAATTCCTTCCTTCTAGGTTTAAATCAACGCCACACCCATGAGCTACTGCGGCTTCAATTCTGGCAATTCTTCCAGGCTACATTTACAACGGATTTAGATTTCATGAGTTTCTCACTTAGATGTCTTTTCATGCTAACGTTACTTCACCAAAGAACTCCAAGATACTTATATTCCTTTACAATTTCTATTCTTACCCCGCTATAGTACCATTTTTCACTGTGAGAAGATTTACTTCCTCCTTTTTTGAATATTATTGTTGCGATGGCAACACCGTCAGTACAAGAATTTAGACGTAATCTATTTTAATTATCATACCATATACTGTATACCTAACAATGTCAAATGAATAAACAACATTCACGAACTAATCATAGAACATGGTGGCAGCGGAAATTATGTAGAAAGTCTTCAAACAATTAAATTACAAAAGGAGGAAATATAGGTACATACAACAACAAAAAAAAGAAAAGAAGGTAAATATCTAAATAAAATCTTTTTAACGAGCAAATTAAAACACACATCGCTGCATAATTTGGATTTTCACAAAGCACGAGCAAAGGGAGGAGAAGAAAACAAAAAGCAAGGTAATTCTGGAACATCATCTAAGCCTAAGAATTCTTGAAGTCTAGGTCCAGTATACTCGTACAAATGACTCTAAATCCTCCAGAACAATTGTCATTCATACCCTCGGATTGGGAGAAATTGATAAAGCGTTTTGAAAGGTATCGGATGGAAATCGAATTGCAAGAAACAAGCAACCAATCTCAGGTAAACATTCTCATAATATTGCATGGGCGAAAGGACCGAAAAGATTTTTGATTCAATTGTACCGCACCTATTAACTTATGATGAAATGTGAAGCGCATTTCATACCAAAATGGAATTTGATATACGAGCGTTGAAATTCCTCAAAATAAAGCAAGGCAAGGTGACAGGGGAAGAATTTATCACAGCATTGCACACACTTGCTAAACTAAACAGTGTTGCAACGCAACATACACTATATGTCCGATCAAGAAACAGGATCATAGAATTTGCATTTTGCCATCGGCAAACACTCAATGTTGAAAGGCTGTCAAAAAATTGTCAAATTTGAGCGAAGAAGGTGAAGCAGTAACGATAAAGCGAAAGCAACAATAATTACACACACAAAAAATTCTATGTTTTTATTACCTCCCACTGACGGCAATAGATGTACACAAGTCGAAGTCAAGCTGTTGATATGTTGTTGGTAAATTTTACATCGCAACTAGCCAAGTGCAGAAGGCCAATGAACTATTGCATAGCGATGATGGCGGTTATGCATAGCAGTTCCTCAACCAGAACTAGCTGCTGAACTTGACGGTCAACGAATGAGACGCAGCGCTAACGTCGAGACAAATTTGCTCTCGTGGTAATCAGCTGTGCGAGTGACAATCACTCTTCAAGTTGCCAGTACCAAAGTCACTTGTGCTATACATACATACATACCTACTAACAAAATTCTATACCTACACATACATATTAAACCGAACAAATTGGTTGTTTTTTGTTAAAGTTTTCTGTACTACTGTACTGTATATCTAGAATTCAGTCTCGACGGTTTTTTTTCCGTTCACTGATAAAACGTTTGCTAGTGTCCTGGCGATACAGGGAGCATTGCACAATGATATGATTGTATTAACTCTTATCGTAAGAAAGGAAGACGAAGGTCTGAGCGATAAGTTACAATTAGATCCGACTCTCACTCTAGACAAGGCTGTAACAGCATTTAGGCAACTAGAGGAACTCAATCGGCAGAAAAAAGCCAAACAAAGAAACTTAAGACCTATCTAATTTGGTAGAAATTTCACTGTCCAAACGGATCACAGACCACTTTTACAAATTTTGATGATTTAACCCCTAGATTGCAAAGTATCCGTATGCGATTGATGAGGTTTGATTACACTCTTACTTATATTAATTACTTACTTACTTACTTACACTAGTACCGCAGTGTTCGGGGTGGAACTGGATCCCAACCAATAAGCCCCTCCAATTAGCGCGTTCTTTGACTAACTGCCTCCAGTTGCGCACTCCGAGTTGGTTGGCGACCTCCACTTGCACGCGCCAGCTAAGGCGAGAGCTTCCTCCACTGCGGATTGGAGTCGAGGTTTCTGCCAGTTGGAGCATTGGTGTTCATTCGCCATCCCAAACGCCCAATGCGCAGTTTTTTGATCAGGTCGATATCGCTGTACAGCTCGTAGGGTTCATCGTTGAATCGTCTCCCACAGAACCCGTCAAATATCTTACGAAGAATTTTTCTCTCAAAATGACCAAGGATATCTTCATCCCTTTTAGAAATGCTTCGGAGCCTTAAAGGAGGACTGGGATTACAAGGGTCTTATATAGAGTTTGCTTGGCCGTTTGGGAGAGGGCCTTCTCAGCCCAAAGAAACAGCGATTGGCAAGCGTTACTGTTCTTTTGATTCCTGAAGAGATGTCGTTTTTAGATGTGATAACAGAGCCACACAGACAAAGTCCCTTACTTCCTCAAAGTTATAGCTGTCGATTGTAATATTCTGGCGGATTCGTAGATGTTTGGTGTCGCTTCTTGTTGACAGCATATACTTTGTTTTGCCCTCGTTTACCGTTAGACTCATTTTTTCCGCTTCTAATCCTATACTCGCTAACGCACCAGTGAGAGCTCGCTGTGTTCTACCAATACTATCAATATCGTCGGCGTATGCATGCAATTGAACAGACTTTTGAAAGAGCGTTCCTTTTGTGCTGGCTTGTGAGTTTTGCACAATTTTTCCAAGTATGATGTTAAAGAGGTCACATGATGGCGCATTGCCTTGCCTAAATCCTTCTTTGACATCAAAGGTCTCGGTTAGGTCGTTACGGATCTTGATGCAGCAGCGAACTTTCTCCATCGTCATTCTGCACAAGCGAATGAGTTTGGCAGGTGTGCCAAAATTAGACATGGCTCTGTATAGCTCGTCTGTGTAGATACTGTCATATGTGGCTCTAAAATCGATAAAAAGGTGGTGAGTATCGATCTGAAATTCTTGGGTTTTTTCCAGGATCTGCCGTAGTGTGAATATTTGGTCAATAGTGGACTTACCGGGCGAAAAACCGCATCGACAGGGTCTAATCAGATTGTTGACAAAAGATTTCAAGGGTTCGCACAATACAGCAGACAACCTCTATAGTTGGCGCAGTTTAGAAGGTCTCCTTTCTTGTGAACCGGCAAACGGTGTTGAGGTTCCATTCATCAGGCATACATTCATCCCACCAAATGTTGGAAATAAGTTGGTGTATGCTCTCTACCAAGTCATCTCCAGCTGCATTAAATAGTTCGGCGAGTAGGCCGTCCGGCCGACAGTCTTGTTTGGCTTTAGTTTAGATATTGCTATCCTCACTTCATTTTGGTCGGGTGCACGGAATTCCTGACTTGCATCGTCAATGTTGAATGGTGCACTCTACGAATTTGTGTCGTCTTCGCCGTTAAGCAGTCTGCAGAAATGGTTTTTCCATATCCTAAGCACCGGCTGTGAGTTTATTACAAGATTACCTTGTTCAACTCTACAGGTTCCCATTCAGGTCTTATTACCCTGACACGTTCTTTCTATCTATTGGTAAAACCCTCGAATATTATTTCTGGAGTAGCACCTCTCTATTTGCCGAACGCGCGCTTCTCATGCTCTTTCTTTTATCTCCGGAGAAGCTGATGTTCTTCCCTCTTTTTTGCTTGTAGAGATCACGAACCGCTCTTGCCCTTTTGTGCAGCGCCGCTTTGTAGGCATGTTGTTTTGGTGCATGTGCTTGTCGGCACTCTTCATCAAACCAGGGGTTTCATGGTGGTGGCCGGGTGAAAGCCAACATGTCATTTGCGGCATTTCTCATGGCTTCTCGGCATCTAAGTCACTCGTCTTCAGCACTTGATGCTGGCTGCAAAGGACTTCTCGATAGGTTGAGGGATACGCGATCGCCTCCCCTAAGGTTCTGGCTACTTGTTGCGACTGCAACCATTCAACGTTAAGTCTCCTCATAGTATTTCCCCGTTGTTGTGGCGTCTGAGATATCCGTAGACGTACCTTGGCTGCAACTAGGTAGTGGTCCGAGTCCATGCTGGCTGCTCGGAATGTTCGGACATCTAAAATACTTAAAGGGTGCTTTATCGATCGCAACATGATCAATCTAGTTGATAGTTTGCCGATCTGGTTTCTGCCATGCTCCCTTGTGAATATTGAGTAGAGGAAACCGTGTGCTTGCTATAGTAATGTTACGTCCCGCAGCGAAATCGATTAACCTAAGTCCATTTGCAGACATGGTGTCGTGTAGGCTATGTCTTTTGATTGTGCTACCAAAGAAGTAGTTCTTTCCAGTTTTGGCATTAAAGTCGTTTAGGACGATTTTAACGTCATACATCGGACATTACTCGTAGAAACTTTCTTTGGTAGCATCGTCCTTTTCCTCTGTTGGGGCGTAAACGCATATAAGCCTGATGTTAGCGAATTTACCTTTGATTTGGATTGTTATAATGCGTTCACTTACGTGTTGAAAGCTCAAGACTTTCACCGTAATAAACATCACAGTTTTTCATCTTTTTTTTGCCCGGCCCATCCCACCGCACTTCCTGAGGTGGCAGTGATATTTATTTTATAGTAGTCTAGGGCCTCCCCTAATTGTTCGACTGAATGCGGCCTGCAGATCGGAAAGACGTTGTCCTTTGTTCGTTTTTCAGGGTCATCAACAATGAATCCGTCCTTATCTGAGGCTATTGGTCGGTTAGCAACAATTACTTTTTTACGTGGTTATGCAGTTAACCCTACACACAACCCCAAACCGGGCCCTGCCCTTTTTGGGACCTCTAAGACAAACGCAGCCGGATCAAATTCGGGAGCCAGTAATCCGCTTCGGGGTTGTGGGCGCTGCAGTTGGCCCATATTAAGGGCTCATCTCACACAAACTCTTTTCCAACACCCTGACTTAGTGATGGAGATCAATATAGACCTGATATTCAAATATGCTGCTTCAACGCTAATTCCATTCCTGGAATTCGTCTGCCGCCGCTCGGAAACAGGAGAAAGTACTTGAGTGGGATGGCACTCTTCCCACTCTCTCGTCAGCTGCCGCCAACGACCTTCCACAGGGGTTGGTTACCCCATTTCCAGTCGAAGTACTAGGCACCTAGCAGTCCCCACGTGGAGGTGAGTAGTAGGAGTTGATGTTGTGAGGCTAAAGTGCGAACGCTTGTGTTCTCGTATAACCCTGCTTAACCTATCAAGAATACCCATCAAAAGTAGTACAGAACGGGAAGAATTGGAAGAAGAAACTGACGCGTACTTAGACCAAATATCACTACATAATATATATACCTAAGACAAAAACATCGTTCATGTTATTCTGGCACAAATTTCAGATAGGGAATTCCAGAAAATAAAACAAAACGTAAGATCCGAATGGCTCGATAGAGCCGAAATCAAGATTTATTATTCTGTTAGAACTCAGTATAATTAATGATTTGCTTTTACGAAAGGATAGAATGGTGATTATAAAGAATTTAAGGCTCGGAATGTTAAATAAATTACATTTGGGCATCTCAAAGTCGAGGTTAAGAGCTACTAAAGAATGGTCCGGAATTTAGAATGATGTCGAACTAAAAGTTAAAAGTTAGTTGCGTCAAATTTGCCGAACTACCCTTGGTAGAACGTTGCCATGGGCCTTTTTAAAAGAGGGAAAAAGTGGTTTATTGTATTATTCGGAGTTTCGGCAATTCGCGAAGGAGTGGTCCTTCACAATTTGTATAAGCAGTCCACAGTTCCACCAGGCAAACTGAGCCGCAGAAGCTACTGTAAAGGTGACAAGGAATATAATGTAGAAAAATGCAGGGAAAGTCGCCTACAGAAATACACTACTTTTTAACGGATTAAGCCAAGCAGAATTGTTTTTTGGACGGAGGTTGCAAGGCAACATTTCGGATTTAAATTTAAGAGAAAAACCGGATTTTCGAAACTTGGAAAAGATGGAAAAAACGTATTGAAATAGATATAAAGTGCCAACAGACGACACGGTAGGGGAGGTTATTTAGGTAATTGATCTTAAAATACATGAGAAAATCATTAAAAAAGTTCAATGCAACTCATATTTAGTTGAAACCGATAAGCGAATTATTCGCAGAAATAGATTTCATTTAATAAAAGCTCCTTATTTAAAATCATCGCAGAGCGAACTGTTTTCTGAAGCCTACACTGGAGATGATGTCAGTATAACAACATCAGCATCGGATACAACTGATACACCTGCAAAAGATACGCACACTGCACCTGCACAGGAAGTTACTTTTCCTGCACGTCGATGTTCCAGTGATGCCTTAATAACCAGATCTGTGAAATAATAAAAAAAATCACATTGTATCAATCAGCACACTTCAAGATTTATTAAAACAAAAAAAATGTTTGTTTTTGACAAGTGCAAAAATAAGACTTTTCTAAGTGGTGGTGCAAACAATTAAATGAAATGAACAGAGATGGCATAATATTTTGATATCATTGCAATACTCCCACTATAGCACAATATTACAATTCGGAAATTCCCCATTTCTCTGTAAAATAATAACGTTTAACAGAACTTAAACTTTTTGTTAACAAATCTGCCGGCATATCAGCTGTCCCGAAAATATTCAATTTCGATTATTTTATTTAACACAGCTTCTTTTATAAAATGAGGCCGAACATCTACATGTTTCGACCTTTTATGCAAAACGGGATTTTGCAGACAACTTTTGTGCACTTTGATTTTCATTAAATAATTTAACAGTGTATACGCTTTCTGTAATCTCTTTTTTTAAATTTCTTAAATATACGGCTTGTTACAGGCTTCAAAAATAGCCATATATTCGGCTTCTGTACTAGACAGGGCTACTGTTTTTTGTTTTTTACTTTCCCATGAGATAGCAAAACCAGCTATTTTAAAACAAAATCCAGTATATGATTTTTTATCTCTAACATTACTCGCCCAATCGGCATCAACAAAACCCTCCAATTCTGCATTCCCATTCACATATTTCAACCCATAGTTCTTTGTAGTTTTTAAATATCTTAATATTCTTTTAGCACATTTCCAATGAACATTAGTATAACAATTGTTGAATTGACTTAAAAAACTAACAAAGAATGCGATATCTAGAAGCATCAGGCTACCAATGAGTTGTTGGTATGGAAGTTGAGATTCACAAATGCCTACTTTAACAAAATTAGTTGTAATCCCCATATGAGTTTCAGCGTTTTTACAATCTGACATATTAAATTTACTTAACAACTCATTGACATACTGTTCTTGATCCAGAGTAACAACAACTCGTTTTTTTTCTCTATATGCACTCTCATACCAAGACATTGCTTTACCTGACCTAAATCTTAACTTTTGAACTTAATATACTTTTTAAATTTTTCGTTACAGTTTCAGTATTAGAAAAAAAATCATCTACATACATTCAAAAAAGCAGTTGTGACATCTAAATGAGTAACGTCTAAATTCATTTTAACTGACAGTGCAAATAAAAGTAGAAGGCCTAATCACTAGGGAAACGGTTTCATCGTAATCGATACCTGGTTTCTGCGTGAAGCCCTTAGCCACTAATCTTGCGCGGTAACGGGTGTTATTCTTTTCGTCATATTTCTTTTTGAAAACCCATTTGCTCTGCACTATAGTTGCATTTTCTGGAGCGTCCACAAACCCCCACGCCTCATTGTCTTCGAATGATTTCAGCTCTTCCTTCATCGCAAGGTTCCAATTGTCTGCTTCTGCTCCTTCAATGCTTAACTTAATGTAATCGAACCCATAGTCAAATTAGTGGCGGTGACACATAGGTTTGACACAAAGTATCGGTTAGGTTTTTGTTTGTCTTACTGGTCTGGATGACTTCTTTGTGGTTTCAGGAACTGTTGGCGAATCATCTGGAACATCAGCATCAACACTGTCAGGGGATTCATAATCGCTGGAACTTCCCGCTGACATAATATCCTCCTTCACATCATCCATGCTCTCTTCGTTCATGCAATTCTTCACGCACTTGTCGATGCTCACTTTCTCAACCATATCCATACTCATTTTTCCCCGAACTGAATCCAAGTTCTCCATCTTCTTGTTGTTGTCATCCATGACAACATTTATCTCTGTACAAGTGTCCTTCTCTTGCTTTAGATTTTCCCTCACGATCATATCTCTACTTGTTGGGACTGTATCGTTGTTAGGATTATAAACTCTGTACCCTTTCACATTTTCCGAGTAAGCAACTAGTAGATATGTGCTTCTTATATTTTTTGTCCCATTTTAATCTTCTTTCTTTAAGTACGTGCACCATTACCAAACTACCGAATATCCGGAAATTACTAACGTCTTACTAAGGACCTGTCCATAGCTCATATGGAGTTTTGTCTCCTAAACTGGATACAACAGATCTGTTCCTTAAGTAAACCGATGTGTATTCGGCTTCTGCCCAAAATCTCTTTTCCAGATTGGCATCAAATGTCAAACCCCTTGTATTTTCAACTATGGTGAATCGCAAGTCTTTCAAATAGACCATTTTGTTCTGGCGTATAAGGATTGGTTTTCTGGTGCAAAATTCTAAACATCTTCAGAAATCCTTCAAATTCACTGCCACAAAATTCGCCGCCATTATCCGTCTTTAAACACTTAATACGTATTCTTTTTTGATTCTCAACCATGGATTTAAATTGCTTGAAACAACAAAATATATCGCATTTCGATTTCAAAAGCTTTCTTGACCCATTGATAGGTTTTACCTCCATCTTACCTTACAAACATCTGCATGCACAATTTCTAGAAGATCGGTGCTTCTCTTACCAATTCGTGAAAAAAGCAATCTTGATTGTTTCACCTCGCAGCACACTGTACAAGTAGCTTTGCTAATGTCAGCTTCGTACGCATACCATATGACAAACCTTCCATCGCACCATTCTTCATCTTTTTCATGTCATGACTATTGATGTGTCCCAACCTTCTGTGCCATGTGCCATACATCGCCCGAGATAACCGACCCAGTCAGCAAGCAGTTATTATCGGTAAACACCATCGATCAAAACAGCTGAAGAAACTAATTCACTCTGTCGATTATATATGTAACCATATTAGTAACCATTTTTCTTAAATAAAACTTTGTTTTCATTATAAATCAGTTGACTAACGGGCAATAAATTTGTGATTAAGTCTGGGACACATAACACATCTTTTACGTTGATATCATAGGAGCATCCATTAATATCTTTTTCAATGTGTACATCCCCCGCACATGAAACTGGTATCTTGCACTTGTTTGCAACTACGATCGATGTACCAGTCTTTTTTTTATTAAAAATCCCGTCTACGGGAAGGCATTTGATTGTTTTTGTTTTTCCTGTTGCACGGTGCTGCGGTATTGGTTTTTGTAGTGACCGGGTTGTTGCACTTGTAGTATTTAATATTCTTTGCATTTGAATTAACCGATTGATGGATACTCGAACTATGTCTGCCTTTGGTGTTTCGCTGCCAATGTTTAGTAGCAAACGCGCTATTGGTATCAACACCGCTGGCATCTAGTTCCATATCCAATAATTTTGTCTTGATTGTGTCCGTGGTGATGTTAATTCCAGAATGCTCGATCGCCATTATCAATGATATTTTTCTTGCAAAACCGGATTCGTCGAACAATGCTGATAGTTTTTTCCATAGAGCTTGTGAAGTTTCTACTGTTTTAATATGAACATATAAAGATTGATCAATTGTCAAAATCAGTTTGGCCTTAGCTTTTGCATCCTCTGCAGTTTCTACATCCTTTCCTGAACTCGGTTCGATGCATCCCCTCCAGGATGAGAAAATTCTCTGCAGCAAAAGCATACTCGCTGCAATTTTCTCTCCCTCTCAACTTGCGAACGTTGACAACGTAATTTGAAGATATCTTGTTCTACACTACACAATAACTTTTTTTCTAAAAAAATAAACTTAATCTGGTTATTTTGTGCCTGGGCTCAGGCGGTGAATATGCCAACAGTACGATGTTGCATACGGGAGGGCTTTAGTGTGAACCCCTGAAAATTCTACGCTACCCGGAACGAAGTCCACTATATCATCTATGAAGAGGGCAAATAAGGTTGAAATCTGAGAACACCCCTGCCTGTAAGCCATCCCAAAAATCCTCACCATTCCACACAGCTGATTTGGTATCTTCGTAGAGGTTTTGTAAAACCCTTCCAAATTTCGATGACATTCCCATTCCATACAATTTATAGTACCAGGTGGCGCAAAATTAATCATCCAAATTTGAATTACTTTTTTACTAAATTAAAAAAATGGTTTTGAGTCATGGAAATCTTTATTTGGACCTTTACAATTGTTTCTGTTAAGTGGAAAAGAGGAAAAGATGATATCCGCCAAGTGGCTGCCGCCAGTGTTGATACACATTTGTGCCCGTTTTATTGCATTTTCTATGACTTTCCGCAAGATTTCCGGTGATCACTGTTCGCATTCCTGTCGAATATTCTACTTAAGAGCTTGTTGACATGAATCCACGACTTCAAGTAGCCCCAAAGAAAGAAGTTTGAGATGGTTAAATCGGGCGATCTTGCTGACCATGCTACATCGCCAAAGCGGGGGATTACGCGACCGGGAAACGCTTCCTTCTCAATATCCATTGTGGCTAGTGCTGTGTGTGCGGTTGCACCGTCTTGTTGAAACCACATGTTCACCAAGTCCCGCTCATCCAATTCCGGCAGTAAAAAGTCATTTATAATGGCCCTGTAGAGTTCGCCAGTAACATTGACCATATTGCCGATGGCGTTCTCAAAAAAATACGGCCCAATCACCCCTCCCGCGTAAACGCCGCGCCACATAGTAGCTTTGAGTGCATGTAACGCTTCTTCATGCATTACTAGCGGATTTTCAGTGCCCCAGAATCGAAGATCCTGCTTATTGACGTAACCGCTTAAGTGGAAATACGCCTCGTCGCTCATGATGATTTTCGACATAAAATCGTCCCTTCGTTGTTGAGATTGAGGCTGGCCTTACAGTAATTCACACGCGACTGACGGCTAGGAGGCATTAACTGCACTTTGTACGGGAACATGTGTAAGTCTTTCACTAAAATTCGCTGTAGGGTCCGTCTGGTGATGCCCAATTGCGTGGCCCGTCGTCTGGTTGATGTTTCTTCCTTCCCAGCGATATAGGCAACCACAGCCGCGATATTCTCGGTCCGGTGGCGGCCACGCCCTGCATGGTCTCCTGTGGTTCCACTCTGTTCGAGTCGAGTAGCTAAGCGCTGGTATGTTTGCACAGTTGGCGCGACACGATTAGGAAATCGACGTCGAAATTCACGCTGTGCTAACACCACCAACAGATTATTGGTCAAAAACATCGAAAAAATTATTCCACGCTCTTGCAGAGTATAGCGCTCCATTGCTTATGTATTTTGTATATTGCAGTTGTCTAGTTCACAGATGTCAAATATGATTAACGTACGATGAAATTTTCAAAAATTTATAGCATATTCCAATAAGGTGATTAATTTTGCGCCACCTATTATAAAGCGATTCGATTCACAGAATCGACCGCCGCCTTAAAATCCACAAAAAAGCGTACAACTTTGCCTTTTGTTCTATTAATGTCTCTGCTACCTAAAACCCGCCTGAAATTCTTTTAGCACTTATTTCTCACTACCCATGTGTTTAGTCGCCTCTGCAGTATCTGCTGTAAAAAAATTTTGTAGGATGCGTTTAAGAATCCAATGCCCCGATATTTGGCTGTATCTGCCGTATCTTTTTTGTGTATAGGAATAATCAAAGCTTCTTTAAACCGTTGATGCACTATACCATGATTTAGAATGCTGTTGAATACACCAACGAGATTGTCCTCCATTCATTCGTACTGTATTTAATAAATTCAGTAGTTATACCATCCGACCCTGCAGCCTTTCTATCTTGTAGGCAAAGTACGGTTCGCATTAGTTCGTGTTGGGTTATAGGGGCATCCAAGATGTCGTTTCCGATGTCTGGCATCGCATATTGGAATCTAAGACAGGACACTAATGTGTTCAGTAACCTTCTAAAATGTTCCAAGGGGGTATCCGGGGGCTGAGACCTTTGTTGATTACATACCTTGCCCCGTTAAGTTTCTTGAGTATTTTCCAGAACTCCAATGAGCTATTGTAGCACCCCAGTCTGCGCGTTTCATTTTCAAAGTAATTTCCTCTACTTTGTCGGCACGGCACTTTAAATTCCCGATTGGCATTAAGGTGCGACTTTCTAGGGCTTCTGAGTTTAAGGCACGAAATAATTTCAGCAACGCAAACGAAACCAATCTTGTTCTTTGGCAAGTTTTATCGAAGCACGAAAATATTTCTTTTCAACTCCATATATGTTAACAATTTATTGTCAAAAGAACTTGGATTACAAATGAATATTTTACAATAAATGTTGCTTTTATTTTGGCATGTTGACTTAATTCCGTTTGCCGGTTGAATGGCTAGTGTTGTGCCAGCGAATCCAAAAAGTGGCGGGTTATCAAATTGGGTACTAAAAGTTCTGGTATATTTTCTTTTTATTTTTCCGTAAAAGCTTTCGGGTGATAAAAAATAGAGTGATGTGGCAATGTTCAACATTTCAGAACAATGATTGCGAGACGAACTTCCCTAAGTTGTCGGGACAATGGACTGGTTTTGCAGTTGGATTATCAGCGGAACGAAGGGGATTGTACGGTCGCGTTTATGGGTTAAGTTAGGCAAATGTAATGAACATAAGAAACTTGCAATATTTAGTCGTTCATTTTGATTGCCGTGTCGTGATGACTGACATTTTGTCCTGATGTAGGTCCTTTAATAGCTTAGCCAGTGAAAAGAATAGTACAGGAAACAACAAACAGTGGAAACAGCGTCCTTTTAATGTTCTCTAACAATAACATATGTTATGCTCGGCCATTGGTCATTAAACTGCTGAGTGTCCTATAACTTGGATTGAGTCAGCAGTAGGTTTGAAGCGTAGTCGCGGTCCACACTGGCATGAGTAAATCCCGAACAACAAGATCCTCGACTACTATAAAGCAGTCATAACCGCTATCCAAGAAGTACGATGGGATGGACTAGAAAAAGGAGGATGAAAAGCTATGATATGTGCTATGTAGAATGTTCCAGATAACCGGCACGACGAGGACAGTAGTCGTAGCGTTTGTTTACATAGGGATTTACAGTCAGAGGAGACTTAGGGAACATGCCTTGAGCTTCAGGCATGTGAGCGAACTCCTGACGACAATTTGCACAAAGGGTAAATTCGTCAAAAAAGCCCCATAAACGCCAATGCCCCGACAGGATAAAACGACTAACTTACCAATCACCGCTTTTATAAAGCCGCTTGACACCAGCAAGGCCTTTATTTAATATAACGTTAAAATTGTCGGCGATTTTAATGCCAGGCTAGGCAATGGTAGATCTTTGGTAGTACAGTGGGGAACCCTCCTCAACAAACAAAATTCTGGTCCGATGTGGACAGGAAAATTTATAAAAGCAACTGTTGTAGAGAGGGACACTGTAGAAAGACGAAATTTTCATCCATCCGACCATGATGAAGTCAGAACAGTCATTTCAGAGCTGGTGGACCCGATGGCTTAACTGTCGAGGTGTTTGAAGGAGCAGGTGATGATTAGGTAGTGAGTGTACATCAACTTATCTCTAAAATCTGGTTCGACGAAGGTATACTCGACGAATGGAACCTCAGTATTTTTTGTCCAATTTAGAAAAAAATAGATCCTCTGAACTGTACAAACGACAAGGGATTAAGTCCCGTCAACATCTTCAATCGCTCTGAGGTTCTTCTGACTGCAGCGATAGCATCTCTCACGAAAACAACAAATTTGCCCTCTGATGAGAAAAGCAAGTTGCCTTAAATGCGGTCCTCTTTGTCATACCTTTTCTTACCAACAAAAATCTATATCAACAGCAGCTCAGCACCGAATATTGCTGCCGAAGTTTTCCTAAAAAAGAAAAGAAATAAAAAGAACAGCCAACGAAAGCCTTCATCAGTCGAGAATATAAAAGATCATCGTTATTAAAAAAACGGGTCCTCTGAACGGTATGGGAAGTCCAAGAGTAGCGCAAATTCTCTGCTCGATATTTCGAAGGGCCAGCTCCATATAAATAAAATAGCGTGATGTTGTGGCGATAAGACAAGCCTTTTAAGCGTAAACTAAGTATTCCGGGAATAGGAAGACTGATAATGTGCATATTTAAATAGGCTACGAACTATATGAAAAAAAAGAAATATAGTAAGTAGTGCCCGTGAAGCACCAGATGATGCACTCTATACCGACTTAGACGACCTACCTCAAGCGATGAAAACGATGGATGGAAACTATTTGTTATAAGAATATTGCGACACAAAGAAGAGGTTTTATCTCCCCAAAAATTTTGATTTGAGCATGGCCGCTTGGTAACAGGCAGAACAAAATGTTTGCGAAAGATAGAGTATTTAAACGCGTTACTTTACGAAGATTACCCGTAAAGATACATTTCCTCAACAGTCGCGCACTAAGAGAAAATAGTAAATTTTTACGAAAGCCAAAGTCAGCGATGCCGTAAAATGGGAGAATTTTTTAAACACAACAACAAGATTCAATCTTACGCCTAGTCGATGGCTTGTTGTCCTGTATAAACGCAAAAGTGACACGATAAATTGTAACAATTAACACTTGATAAAGCTAGTTTTTATGGATGCCTCCAAAACCGATCTGGAGGACTGCAAGGTAAGATTTCATTCGTCTTTAGGAAAATCGAGTCAGTTTTCCGAGCGGAGATATACGCAATTCTGATAGCAATGAACTACAATATATTGTGAAGAATCGATGGAGGAAGGGAAACATTCGCACTTGTAACGAAGGCCAAGGTGCGCTTTGAACCTTGTTGAACCTCCTTACGACTTTCAAAGTAGTCGACAATGCAAAGTAATATAAGGCTTCCACCAACATCTTGTTCGATACGATGGAGCAATCATCCATTAAGGCGATTAAATGGTGAAAGATAGTAATTGTCGTCCAAACCCTCACATTTGTTTGAGTCCAGCAAAGATTTAACCAGTGCATTTGAATGGAAGTCCATGTGTTAAAATTTTCTGAAGGCAAGATTAAAGAGGTACGAGTATGTCATAAGGGGTGTTACTCGGCATGTGTCATATAGAAGTTTATTTGGATACAATTTTTTATCTGGTCTTCAACACTTTCCACAACAGAGTATAAGTATTCTTCTCTCAAATTTCGTCAATTCTTTTGCAACTATAGGAGAGATAGTAAACCATGCACAGAATTCCTATGCCAATATGGGTCTTATAAGAGTTCAGTAGCTTTGTATTTGGTGGCAATGCTTTTGACTGCAATAAAGGCTTTAGCGAAGCGGTAACAACTTTAGCTGTTACTAATGTCTTTCTAGCATGTTTGTTAAAAATAAACCTATTGTGACCGCAGGCGAATTGAATGGTTACTGATTTGCAAACTCAACGTTTTGCTTTCTTTCACAGCTAAGCGATGTCTTTTTCCATTAGAATTGCGAAAACAACTTATGCCAAATATCTCTGTGTTTATTTTGAGCCCCTACTTTTTAAAGTAACCTAACAGCAAAGGGAGGTTTTCCTTGATTTTATGAAGACCATTTTGAGGACTCACATCGCTAGCTAGTATTAATGTATCGTCTGTAAATAAAATTTTACCGAATTCTCGTTCAGCATCCAAAGGACTTTCGTATGGAACATCATAACGAAATATGATAAACAGAATCGGGCATAGAATGGACCCCTGCGGAATACCTGACAGGAGGAAAAACCGTTTTGTAGGTAGTTGTAAAATAATCGAAAAGCTATGTGGGACAGTTTATTCTTATACGTTCAAAAATCACGCCTTTATGCCAGGGGGAATCGAAGGCTTTCTCAAGATCAATATCCAACCCAACTGTACACTTCTTATTCCTTAAGTCGTAGATGATCTAGTTGCATAACAGGTGTTGCGCATGTTCTGTCGAGTGCTCTTTCTTAAATCCGAATTGCGATTTTGGAATCACATTTGCCTCCTCATAGAAAATGTTAACGTGTTCAGCTAATATTTTCAAACAATTTTCCTATATTTGAGAGCAAGGATATAGGGCGAAACACCTCGATTTCCTTAGTAGACCTTTTTTTTTGCTTCTGGCGAAAGTTTGGCTTTTTCCAAATTTTAGGAAAATGGCCCTTAAAAGCTGTACTTTGTCAGGGGTGGTAAAAGATGACTGTATTAGGATTGACCGAAAGATAAGATGGCAAAAACATGGTTATGGGGATACCATTGTGACTAGCACAAAATTCTGTAACAGTGAACAACGCTTCAGTAGTCGGATTATTATCGAAATTAGCTATTTTGTCCAGGTAGACAGATGAATAAGCATTTTTAAATGTGTCTCAGTATACACCAGCTCCACGATATTATGAGTCAGTATGGAGAGGTCGGTACCAATAAATTTTCACCCAGTTATTCTGTCGATCTCTTTAAAAGCTGGAGGGGAAGGTCTTATTCTCTGTAGTCTTGATATGAAAGTGGAATTGATATCTATGAATATTCTTTCATTTATGATTTTACTATTGCATTTGATTCCTGACATCAACTAGCGATATTCCTGATTTATTTTATTAAGGTGTCTATGATATATTCTTTTCAGTTTTCTGAGCCACAGGGAAGGTATTTTAATTAGTTTCATTATAAGAGGAGAGATGCTGCTGTACTTAGATTGTTTAGGTTGGAATATTACCAAATAAGAATCGATATTTCTTGCCAGCGCTGAATTAATTTCGCCGATTAATGTGTCCATTTCTGCATTCGAAAGGTTCCTGTCTGAGGGTTTATCTAGTCGAGAAAGACTATTATGAAGATCTAGTATGAAGGTCTGTTCGTCAGTGCTTTTAAAGCTTCTATAGGTAACAGGCTCTAACAACAGAGGTGTGAAGTTACCTACTCTTGCCTTAAGAGAAATTCCATAATGGTCAGATATTGCAGAGTATGTCGAGCACAAATTATTGTTAGCTGCACTATTCAGACAAGATGAGAGTAGGAAAAAGCCTAATGGGAAATCAAAATTTAAAAAGGGGACGTTGAAAAACCAATCGTATATTTTGATTGTAAACGCTATGCTCCCAGTATGGGTGGGGAGCATTAAACTCTCACCCAAAAATCATTGCACCAAAAGTACTTGCTACGGCATATAATCTATCGAGTTCTCTTGGTAAGCTTCGGCCAGCGTTACTAAGCATATAAATGCTTCCTAAAAGCATTCACAAATGTGTTCCTTGTGGATTTTTGAAGGTAATTGAAGCCAAACAGACTGAAAAAATAACACTGTAGAAAGAAACAGGATTGCATTTGAGTTTTTCGTCCAGGATGATGGCAGTTTCTCTTCCGGCATGATTCCGAATTGTGTTAAAACCTTCAAATTTAGGTTTGTGCCTTGCTTGCAGTCTGGTTTCAGACAGAAATCAAATTTGGCGTTTTTCACTTTTTAATATTTTTAAAAGTTCAAATCTACGTTTTTGGGAAATTATTGAATTAAAATTCATCGATATAATATTTAGATTTGTTATGGACATTATACTACAACTGAAGCGATAAAATCTAAGTATGTAAATATTTTTTCTTCTTTACATTGAAGCTGCTGATACTTCGGCCAAAATTATCTTATTTTTACCAAAAGATCCTTATATGATTAAACTTTTATTTAAGGATATTTTATCGAAGTTTATCGATTCACTAAGAAAGTCGCTCAGATTGCCTGTTTGTTCGGAATGCTTGTTTGCCTGTCTTGATCATTTTGGGTACACTTCATTGGATGCCTTTTTTGCTATGGCAGCAAAGGAGACTTGTGGCCTTATAAGTTGATTAACCGTCTCATGTACACCACTTATGTTAGTTACTTTTCTCAGGCATCCCTTCTTTCTTTATATTTTATACATAATAGACAGCTTATCTCATTTTATTTTATATATTTTTCTTTCCCAGCACACCCTTTTGTGTAATAGACTTCAAATATTTATTAAATCGTTGATGGACTCTCCAACCTCTAATTGTAAAACAATTATATTTAATTTAACATGTTGGGCTTTGTTCTAGCAGTGGTTTATTTTACTAACCTTCACGTTTGGTGCAGATTTCTCCAGAGCTTTACGAATGCTTTCAATAGGTGTATCCCCATCAATACCTTTTGGAAGTATAGATGTCTTCTTTGTCTCATTGGGAGCGAATGAATATGCGCCTATACCAGTCTCGCGTAGTCGATTAATAATAATTGGCCCATGCAAGCTCGCACTATTTACATATACCTTAGTCTTATGGTAACCCAAATTAACGAACTTATACTGGATATCAGAAACATTACATTCGGCTGCAGCCAATTTAATTAAATCAGTTAGTGATGTGTAATTAGCACCAAAGATATACAATTTTGTTGGATTTATCCGATTCAGTATAAGTAATTTTGGGCGCTTTTTGCCTCTAAGAAGAATGGTTGCTTCAAAAATCACTCACATCGCTGACTAAGGAACAGTTGTCCTTATTGTCCAGGTCTACTAGCGGGGAGAAGGGATTGTTATCCAGAGTAGATTGTTGATGACCCATTGCATGAGAATGACCGACATCGTCTGCATTTATTATTTTCATATTTCCGACATTCGAGTTGTAGGTGTTTGCAGATCGTTTAACGTTTCCGTTAACTGCTGTCCACTCTGTCGCGTTTGAGTTATTATTGTTTTCTCCCATATTTGTATCTTGGAGAACAGAGATTCCTTGAATTTTTGTCGTTAGTCTCTGAAAGCTGACATTAGGCTGCACGTGTTTGATGTTATTACAAATTAATGCATTCGTATTAAAGTTAATTTTATTCCCCAGTGCAAAGGCTGGAGATTTTTTTAATCACTTTATCACCTTCCAATTTTATAAGTCTCTAAATATTTCTTTAAGAAAAATATATGTAAAGTGTAATTACTTGCCGTTGAAACGCCGGTATTGTGAAGCAAAAAATGTTTAACTATATTGTGTTATACGTCTGTTCACTAGAGCGTTCGGTGCGAAACCATCGTCCAATACCTTAATCCTACATAACGCCTTGTGCCAGCATCATCAAGTACTGAAGACCTTGACTCTAATGGGTTTCTCTGGACTACCACAAATAAGAATGTGGGTAAGCCATGCAGCAAAACAATAAACGTAAAGAGTGGTGCTGCATAGAAAAGAATGAGTTTAACCAGTAGACGACTCAAGATGGTGGCTTCTCAGGAGGATTTCGTTTGCCTTGCATGAGAGACGTGATGTCAAGAGAAGAGAGATATACAGGAATGAGCTTCGTAAATGCCAAAGGAACAAAAAATAATAAATTTGCAGGCCGAGTAAAAGCGAGAGTATGCCAGCAAACAAATTTCTGATGTAGCGTAACTAGTAATGATAAAACATTTTTGTCAACATGCGGATGGTTCATATTAGTAGATCAGGAGAGTCTAATAATACGAGTATGTTCAGACTACGGTAGATACTAGCTCCTTGGCCAGATGTCGGTATTGCACTCCAATTTCAGACGAATAAATCATTTATGTTCTAAGGCCAAATCACGAAAAGTATTTCTTTCATCCCTTTAGAAAACTTCGGAATTTCAGCAGAGAGATCTTTAACGAAACTTAAAAAGAGTGACGGTGACAGAGCGTAACCCTGTGATACATCACCACATATCAGACTTGAAACTGTAGACAACTTGTACCAAATGAACGCATTTCGAGAATCTGATGTCCAACTCTGTCAAATGCCTTTGAAATGTCTAATAAAACTGCCTTGCTTTCGTGAGACCGGTGTAGATTTTGGTTCCATTTTCCGTTGAGACATCAAAGCATCAGTGGACCTATTGCTATGGAAACCGTACTGCCAGTTATTAAAAACTTCGTGTTTCGAGATATTTCATGAACCGATTAATCAGCGTTTCAATGACCTTGCAAAGAAGTCACGTAACTGAATTGGGTCCGTGTAGGGGAAGGGAGATAGAGGTTCGCCTTTCTCTAATATAGACAGCCTCAAATCACTTCGAGTCATACCATCTGTTTTCTTTCGGTTCTATGCTCCCTATTCGCTGAGGATTAAGGATCTCAGTGCAAGGAGTAAGTGCAGTGTTTGTAATCCTGTCAGTAACGGCATTTTCTGCTAACATAACGACCACCGCTCTAATTGATTTTCTCATATTGCTATATGGTTCTTTAAGGAACGTTTTCTTTTACTGTGTGACCTTTGTAGGGGTCGTGGTCCGATGAGGCTGGGTGCTGGTGAAATTACCAGCAATAACGATTTCAGTACATGGACACAGGAATATAATTTTTTGAATTTTGTTACATAGCGCAACAAATTCGTTAGGAGTCGAAATGCTGTCAATCCAATTCAATCCGATTGAATTTTTTGTTATTCAATATAACCATTTTCACACTTCCAGATAATATTTTAAGTATACTACATAGTTATTGAATAATATCATACATATTGTGTAGTTAGGAAAACTAGTGTCGGATGGATATTTGAAAATGTTGTACCGAGGGAACGATAAAACATAGCTATAAATAAAAGTGTCGATTGTGGGTTGTTACTATAAAAATAAATAAAAAAAATCAATAAAAAAAAAAGGCAGATCAAAGATAGGTGAAGCAAATTAATATGTTACATTATTACGTAATTCTTCTTATCAGATTATTGATTTCGTTGCAGTCAAAGTTAAACAGCTAGAGCTTAGTTTTTTCCTTTGCAGATAAAGGATTTTTTCATACTCCTTATTCCAAGAGGTAACTGATTAAATATTCTAGATCTAACAGAGGTTTAGAAATTGAAAACAAAAAACAAAATTAATGTTTTCGCGGGGGATAATAGATCTTTCATTACTCCGAAATTGATAGGCAGTTAAGTTCTGATTGAGAAAATTTCCGTTTCTCAAGTAAAATAGTTTGAAGACCTTATACATAAAAATAAAGGTGTTTCCGTGGAAGAATCCTTGAGTTTAAAAAACCCACAAAAACTATTATCACGACGTCGTTTTTTCTAGATAATTCTCAAAATGTGTTTTTGAGACTCGACCAATGGTTGCATGATGCAGCTATAAGTGCAAACATACGAGGGTAGTCCAGAAGTAGCCAACCTAACAAAGAAAACGCAAAAAAAATTTGGGGAAAAATATATTTATTTCTCTACGTAGTATCCTTTTAATTTAATACACTTTTCCCAGCGATGTTAAATAGCTTGGATGCCCTGTTTATAGTGAGAATCGTCCAGCTCCTTAAAATACCATCAACCGCAGACTCTACCCGTTTACTGTTGGCAAATTTTTACCACCGAGCTATTTTTTCAAATTCAGAAATAGAAAATAATCCGAGGGGGCTAAATCTGACGAATAGGGTGCATGAGGAAGCAATTCGAACTTTAACTTATTAGCTTTGGCCATCGCGATGACGGATGTGTGAACTGGTGCATTGTCTTGATGAAACAAAACTTTTTTCTTCGCCAAATGCAGCATTTTTGTTCTTGATTTCATTTTTCGAACGTGGCAATAAGTTCGCATACTACACGCCGTTGATTGTTTTTCCTTTCTGAAGATAATCATTTAAAATTAGCCCCCGCGCATCCCAAAAATACAGATGCCATGACCTTGCTTGCTGATGGAACTCATTCGCCTTCTTTGGAGCCGATTCTCCCCTTAGGGTCCATTGTTTTGATTGTTACTTTGTCTCGGGTGTAAAGTGATGGACCCATGTTTCATCCATGATTATGAATCGACGCAAAAACTCGGCTTTATTGCAGTGAAATTTTGCTAAACATCCGATTGAAACACCGTCACGATCGTGTTTTTGTTCCATTGTGAGTAATCGTGGCACCCATTTTGCGTACAGCTTTTTCATGTCCAATTTCTCTGCCACCCATATTTTATTGTTTTAAACGAAGGAGCAGACTCCCCCAGAGTAGAATTAAGTTCCGTTCTGATGTTGGTTGAATTCAGGCCTTACAAATGAAAGTATTGTGTCACATAACCATGACCAATATTAAAAATCCACTAAGAGCGTTCACTATTGATGGCTGCCGAACAAATACTAAACAACGTCGTCAAACTTCAAATTTAAGCTTTACAAGGTTGGTGCTCTCTACAATAGTCACTCTTCTCAAACAACAACCCTAATCTTTGTATACCTCAGGTCGGGTATTTATGAGACTACCCTCATACCAGTCCATACTGCAGCTTTGACTGAACCAAGATGTAGTATACATATAGTATTAGGAGTTTTCGAGAAAGAATTGTCTTAAGTGGTATTTAACACACGATGCTGGTAAGAGATATTTTTTTAATATGGAAATATGATCCTTCCAATCCATTTTGCAAACAGTTGAGTGAGGCAGCCTGTGCCTATGACTATATCATGTGTTACCGTGCTCGTGCTCGCACTACAGGTTGCATTACTGACATTTACATATATATGTATTTACAGTTATCACTATGCATAATGTTTGTGGTGCAAAACCGGTGTCTTAAAACTTCCATATCTGCCACTAAGTTAAGTACCGAATTACAGGAATACGTACAAGCAACTCGTATATCATAATCCAGTTTTTCTTCCTCTTGACTGAAGATAGAGTTGAAAAATATAAAGAATAAATCCGGGCCCAGTACAGAACCCTGCGGAACGCCGATTTGAATATCAAGGCACTGACAGAAATTATCTCCTATCCTTACTCCTTGTTTACTACTACAAGGTGGCACAAAAATTATCACCCGATGTTCTTTGGATGTAATTTCTTTTATGAATGAAAGCCTTTGGTTCTAATTTGGATTATATTTATTTGATGCCTCAAACTTTTTTCATTAAGTCGAGAAAAGTGGGCGCCGCAAGAATTGATGACCTTTCGGGCCCCGATTTGTGGCATTTTTCATTACTCTTGCCACAACTTCCGGCGTTAGTCCTCGCATTCTTGACCGATATTCTCTTTGATGGCTACAATAGGCTAGGGCTTGCTGACGTAGACTCGTGGCTTTAAAAAACCTTACAAAAACAAGTCTTGAACGGTTAAATCAGGCGATTGCCGGCCAGTGTAAATCGCTAAAACGAGAGATTAGGCGACCCAGAAATGCAGCTCTCAGAATTTCACTTGTTGCTCGTTCTCCATCCTGTTGGAACCACATATTCTTCAGTCCCCATTCATCCAATTGAGGAAGGAGAAAGCCGTTAAGCATGGCTCTGTAGCGCTCTCCGTCCACAGAAGTCGTTTGGAAATATCTTCAACCACAGCTGTGATATTCTCAGCAGAACCGTTGCTCCGGGGCCGCCCAGAACTTGTTGTTCCATACCCTTTTAAGTGAGCGGCTAAACGTCGTTGGTGTCGGATGACCGGGAAATCTGTGCCGAAATTCACGCTGCGCCAATACCACCGACGATTTATTCCGCAAAAAAATCGCAACAATTATTCCGCGTTCTTTAGGGGTATAGTGATTCCTGTCTTGTTAACATGTATTTTGTATTTGCTTACTTCACAAATCTCTATATAGCTTTTTCCGATAGAGTGATGACCTTTTTGCCACCTAATATTAAGGGTTGGCTGAAAAGTTTCCGACCGCAACGTAAAGATAGTGGCACCCGTCGTTTGAGTGAGTCGATTTGATTTTTGTTTTGAAAATGGAAGAAATTGAGTATCGAGCTGTTATTAAATTCTTGTTTTGAAAGGCAATATGCCTACGCAAATCAAAAATGAGTTGGACTCTGTGTATGGGGACTCTGCACCATCATTTACCACAGTAAAATTTTGGGCAGCTGAATTTTAACGTGGCCGTAAGAAAGTGTGAGAAACAGTAGAGGTTATGAAAATGTCTAAAGAACGTATTTGTTACATATTAAATCAAGGTTTAGGCTGTCGCGCGTTGGGTGCCGCGTTTGCTAACGTTAGACCAAAAACATGTTCGAATGGACATTTCCAACGCTCTGTTGGCGCAGTTTAAGCGCAATAAATCCGAGTTTTGGTGTCGATTAATTACTGTAGATGAAACTTGGATACACCATTATACGCCCGAAGCAAAAATTCAGTCAAAACAGTGGACTGCTAAGGGCGAGCCGGTTCCAAAAAAAGCAAAAACTGTTTTTTTGGCTGGGAAAGTGATTGCGACTGTTTTTTGGGATAGTAAAGGAGTTATCTTAATCGATTATCTTCAAAAAGAAAAAACCATTACAGGAGCATACTACGTATTATTACTTGTCAAGCTCAAGGCAGAAATTGCGGAAAAAACAGTCCACATTTGTAGAAAAAGAAAATCCTGTTTCACCAAGACAAGGCGCCCGTCTTACACCTCAGCGGTTGCCATGGCGAAAATCCATGAATTACGGTTTGAACTACTTGACCATCCACCTTATTCAGCAGATCTAGCCCCAAGCGACTTCTTTTTGTTCCCTCATCTAAAAACTGCGCCCCGAGGACAGAGATTTTCGCCAAATGAGGAGACAATCACCTTCGTGAACAATTATTTTATAGAGAAAAACGCTAAGTACTATTTGGACGGGTTAGAGAGATGGGAGCATTGCTGGGAGAAGTGTGTAGAGTTACAAGGAGACTATGTAGACAAATAAAAATAAATTATGAGAAAAAATGTCTTGTATCATTGTTCGGTCGGAAATTTTTCAGCCAACCCTCGTATGATGCAAATCAAACAAGAATACGTTCCCTAAACCACATTTTTCTAATTTTCTTAGAAGAAATTCGTGGTCCACAGTATCGAACGTCTTGGTAATGTCAATGAAGGAAATTTAACAGTGCGTCTCCTGGAGATTTACCAGTTCTAGAACCATACTGATGTTCACTGAAGAACGAGTATTTTCAAAAAAAGTGATAACCCTCCTTTTGTCCACTTTTTCAAAAATTTTAGAAAACAACGAGAGTAGTGAAATGAATCTATAATTATTAAAAATAAATTTCTATCACCTTTTTTGAAAATTGGTATGACCTCAGCAATTTTCAGAACATCGGAAAATATTGCATTGTTGATGTTTATGTTGATATCTGATAGAACGACAACTACTCGTATGTACCAAGCAAAAATTATCTGGAAAAACCATTAACTGTAGCCGAATTTGACTTTTCTTTTAATTTCATAATGATTTTATGGAGTTCAAGTGAAAAAAATTTGTTTACAGAAAAAACTTAATGTTCGTTCTGTTTCCTTATTAATGCAATTTTCCACACAACGGTTTTGAGAAACTGTGTTGAAGCCTGCACCAGACAGAGTATTTGTAGTAGCAGAGATAAAAAAATCATTAAAAATCTTCGCAATGCTTGTTGAATTAGTAATATTAATATCGTCCCAGTTTACGACTTCTGCAAATAAATTCGCTTACGGAGCTTGAATTCAAGCCACACGTAGTTGAATTCCGGTTGGAAGATAGATCCCATTGTTGTGTAGTTTGATAAGCCATGTCATAGTAGAATAATTGCACTAGTTCGTATCCAGACAGATTCAGATCTGAATGATTTGAGAGTTGTGTTGGACAGTTGAAATACATATAATGCTGGAAGTCGACGTTTGCTCTTTTGAATCTCTATACTCTCATCAGCACATGGCCAATTTGATTGGCGGTTAGGCCATTTAGAGTGTTCTGAATAGCAGAAGTGCCTCTACGTGGAGGTGAGATGCATACAAGTTATAGAACTCGTTCCTTATCCTATTTTTCCGATACGCTGTCTACACAAAATTCCCAGGACATTGATTAAGTAATTTATTCTGGGATGGATTTAAGACGAATATTTGAAGAAATGCCGTAATGAAGTGGAAAATAAGTGTCTATTTTGTCGAAT